>APFE031650081.1:43277-54298 GCA_000404065.3 Pinus taeda | reverse complement strand
TTTTGTTTGTAAGTAAGAAAGTTGTTTGAATATATTGAATGCTGTATCAATAATGTACATAGATTCGATCGAGTCTAAAAAAGAAGATATCTATCTTGTCATAGTGGAACTTCTTGAGTATAGATGTAGCATGAGAGCTTCACTCAATTAGCCTTTTATATATCACTTGCATTCGTGGCATATTTAATAATACACTTAATTTTATTACATGTTGGAAAATGCCTCTAAAACTCACATTTTTCAACCCCTTACCAATACATTCCCAATTAAAAGAAAACTCTAATATTACTAGATATTGTAGGTATGCTTTTTCTTATCAACATTCTTATGCCCCTTTATATATTTTCAATAACTTTGAGCTCCATTTTTTATGCCAACCCATACAAAACCCATTTATCCTCTATATATCACCCAATATATTATGTCATTTTTTCCTCAATATATATCCCACAATATGAATTCCATGTAGAAATGGTATTGCTCATTAGTGTTGCCCCGTAGATGTAGCATTCAGTTAGGAAAACCTAATGTGGCTTTTGTGATAACTCTAAATACGCAATTAGGTTTTAGGGTTCAATGAATATGGAATAGGGCTATCGGCCTTGACCACTCTAGACTCATGATGGATTTGAAATAATTTGATTACTGCAAAGACCCCTATGAATTATTTCATACATAATATTCTCTAGTGGGGTTCCCAACTTTGATACCTATAACACATCATTTTGGTCACAAGACTCTCTCTGTCTTAGTGGGTTCGTCACATGACTGTCTATGTGTCTCTTCTCTACCCCTCTCCACTTATCACCACCCGCCACATAGGGGTTTCACTATGGTAGCAATATCATACCATGTGGGTTCATACTCGAGGATATATATTGACCAAAATATGATATAATATATTTAGCATATAATAGCAGGTAAAGGGATTTTATATTGGCATGTATAAAAAATGGAGCTCAAAGTTAATGAAAAAATATAAAGGGGTATAAAAGATATTAATGAAAAAATGGATACCTAAAATATCTCGCAAAAGTAGGGTTCTTTTAATTGGGAATGTGTATTGGGTTCAGATTCGTTGGGGGTTAAACAATGTGATTTTTAGAAGTATTTCATAATATGTATTCAAAATAACGTTATTTTTAGTTTGCCACGAACGCACGTGATATGCCAGAGGTTCATTGAGTGAAGCCCCTATGCCCCCCCCTCGCCCCGCTAATTCTATTCACCATTTTTCAATAACATTCCTCACTTGTGTATGCCACTCTCCTCTTAAGTACTGTGTCATACCCTGTCTTCGAATATCTATTGTCTTCAGTCATTTATCCCCTTTGACCTCCTTTTTCACGAGGTGGTCTCGAAATTACAACTTCTTTCCTCTGAGGTAGCTTTGCTTACCTTCTCCTACTAGTTTCCTATGTGACATATCTAGGATATCTAAAGTGATGGTACTTCCTTAAACTCTTGATTGCCCCCATTGTAACTAGCAACGAAGACTATTCCAGAATCAAGAACAAAGTGTATAAACCATCACAGAGATGAATGTAGTCTAGTTTTAGGAGTTGATATCAAGTTAAAATACATCTATAAGATGGAAGAGGAAGAAATGGTGACCATGTTCACTAGTAAAAGAGTGGAGATCGTAGTCATGAGAAGCGAGACAATAAAAAATTTCATTCCACTTACAGGTTACTCTACCACATGCGTTATCATTGCAGAAGGTTAGCTAGGATAACTTACACACTTGTGGCAGGATAAGGACAGGCTTCTACATTGGTAATGGAAGTGGTATTCCTAATAATTCTTCCTCAGAAAATTGGCAGTGGAATTTGATTATTACACTATGTGGATTTCAGTGGTTCTATGGTGTGTTAGACTCCTAACCTTCCCCTTTCAGTTCGAGTCAGATGAATTATTTCAAGAAATGGAAAATATCCTAGGGTTAGATTATGAACCAGACTCATACAAAATGAATTTCTAGATCTCAAATGCAAGAATTCTGTTTTGGTATCAACATAGCGTCTAATATCCCTAACTTAATTTCTATCGAAGAAGGATAAAAATCACAAAAGAAATGCCTCATATAATGATATAATCATTTTGGGTAGGATGTCCCTAGTGCGAAGGAAAAAAAAAGTGGGTTTAAAAATTGCATAAGGGTTTGGATTCGAGTATCCCTCCCTTACACATCATAAACTCTAAATGGAATACTTCAAAGGAAAGTATTTTGGAAATGAGGGGAAGTGTCTGAGAGTTTTCCTCAAGCTTTGTAACCTAACAAAAAAAATTAGACTTGGTGAATATAACTTGTTTTGTAATAAAAATTTATTGGCATAGATGCATACAGAATATGAGTTGCTTACATAGATAGAATAAACTTAACTCATTATTTATAGATGAAGATAATTCAATGATAGAAAAAATAGTGTGAAATTTTGATCTAACTACCCTTAAATTAGGCATTTAAAGACACATTTGAAATACATCATTTGATAGAAATAATTATGATTCTCTTTTATGAGTTTTTTCATTCCATATTGGATTGTGAAACCTCGGTTGGAAATATTCCAGAACAAGATTGATAATTATGTTTTTTCTTGTAATTATGACTAATATTTAGTAATAATTCCACTAATAATCTTGATTTGCAACCAACAACTACATTATGAGTTATTTATTAGTATGTATGATCTGAGTGCCAAATTTTCCATATTGGAATATTATGGATGACATCCTAAGAAAGAAAGAAAGAAAGAAAGAATTTATTTTAACTTCCACCACCCTAAAGATAGCCTATGGGACATATTGCTTCTTCATCTACTTGATGTATTTAGCCCTTTTTCTGTGAAGCTTCATAATAAATGCTCCCATATTATGGACAATAGCTAAATAGATTATCCCAAGAGCTAGCTACCAACATATTTGCATATCCATGTTGTCTTTGGAGGCCTCACATTCTAAAATGAAATGATTTTATGTTTCCACTTTTATGGAAGAACAAGATATTCACACTCTTTGCTCCCACACTTGTTTTGGCCTTTATCACCCTGTTTCACAATGGAGTTGATGATAATTAGTCCTTAATTGAACAATAAGAATTTTGGCTCTCCAATAGATATTGGCGTCCATGTATGCTTTTGGTTTATGAATATGAGTGGGATTAAACACTTTAATATAGTCTTTTTTCTTTCTTCCTAGCTCCTTATCCAAAGTATGTGCTTGTGGAACTAATCCATAAGAAAAGATTTTATCTCCTTGTTGTTTATGGGATAGGTGTTCAAGCAAATGCCTCATTCACTAAAAAATTTCTTATTTTGTTGCATCCATTTTTTTTTTTTTTGGTTGTCATTAAAGAGAACCTTAGACCATCTACCCTCTTCCATTTTCTCAATTCTTTTTAAATACCCTATGACTCGTACCATAGAAATTGCTTCAATGGGAGAAGCCCATGCTTCACTTAACAATAGAGCATAAGGAACTACACTACTTTAAATCTTAAGTTTGTTTGTAATTGAACATTTCTGAATTTTATCAAATTGTCTCCAATGCATGTGAGATGTACTACTTGCCCATAGTTCACAACCATAGAGAATCACTAAAATCACTAGAATCCTAAAAAGAGTTTGAGTGTTTTTCAAGTCCCATAATTATGCCTCTCTATGCCTATTTTGAGAAGCATAAAATGCTTTCCAAGCCCCAGAAGTGATTTTCATTCTACAACAATCCCAATGTAGTTTTTGTTGAAGTCAATTTCGAGGTATTTGTAATCCACAATTTCTTTGAGAATGTAGCCTTGAAAATATAACTTATGTTGTTAACATAAAAACATCATCTGAGCTTAGATTTTGTTGAAATCAATTTCTAGGTATTTGTAATTCGATTTCTCATGCATTTCGTAATAGTTACATGTTATTGCTTTATGGTGAATAATTACTATAGTTTCATATATCTTCATTCATTCTTCTTATGTATATGCTCCATCCAAAGATTCCTTTTTCACATTGAAACATCGTAATTTTATTCATATTGAGTACAATTACATGTTGTAGATGTTTAAACAACATATGCTTTATCAAAACTTGTCCCGTTGGAAATAGGAGCTAAAAATAATTTTTTGTTTATCTATGCTTTCCTACTTTTCTTTTTTTCCATTTTCCACCAACCTTCATTGTTTGGCATGGTTGTTACAATAATCATTTGTGCTTCGTTTGTGGCAGTCGGGATTTCATTTTCAGAATCTGAGTTTTCTGTGGAGTATGCTCGCTTGTTGCCTCCAATTTCTTGCCCTGGGTTGTGTTTCTCGCATTGTTGCTGTATATTGGTTGTCTTTGGATCTATTGAGTATTCAATCTGATTTTCATCATTCTGTAGGGTGTGTGGAATGCTTTCTTTGCTGAGTTCTGGATTATTTCCTAGGTATTCTGCTTCTTTAAATATATTGGTGGTTTCCGTGTTTTTTCCTCTACTATGTCATCTGCCCATGTGGCTGAAAACTACCAGCCTTTCAGCTTTGGTAGCTGTATTCTTTTCCTATCTTTTTTGTTTTGTGGGCACGCACATTTTAGATGACCAGTTTGACAACATATGCGGCATCGAAAGGTAGTGTTTTCATGATGAAGGGGCTAGGCCCATTGCTTTTCGTTGTGGAGTAAGAGGATGTGATCTCGTAATACTTGACTGAGATCAACCTCCACACAGATCCTGGCAAATGTATAGATATCTTTGGATTGGCGCTCATTGTCTACTTTTAGGAATTTCACCAAGGCGTTTCCGACGTCTTCTAATACTTTGAAGTGCCAAAAGCGTAGAGGTAAGTTATATAATTTTATCCACACTGGCATTTTGGAAGTCACCATGGTGTTCGGGTCAAATTTTGGAAACAAAGATGTCAATAAAAGGATAGCGTTACCCCAAAACCATGGTCCCTTGTTTAATGCATATTCCCTGTCCTTTACTGTGTCAAATTTGACAATAAAATACCATTTTGAACAGAGATGGAAATCGCAGTTTTTTGTCCAAATGGAGTAAACCCATTGACGAAGGGCTTTGGGTAGGGAGATTGTTAATGTAGGGTTCTGAGTTGTCTGCTCGACGATGTAGGCCCCAGGGGTTGTAACTTGCTATTTTGTTTTCTCTTGAGTTTCCATATTCCCTTTTATTGCATCTTTGAAGGAAACAAGTCCTTTTGAGCTTGTGTCGGAACAACCTCCATGGAGTCTTCAGCTAATGCAGATGGCTGAATTGGTTCCTATGTCGTATTCTTTTAGCTTCTACTCCTCCTGCAAAACTTTTCCTATGTAGAGCAGGAGCTGTTTGGAGGGTGGGATTCCAGTCCTTTCTTGTATCCTCTGTTTGAGTGTTTTTATCGCATCCCATCTCCCTATCTTGATGCATACTATGTTCCCTTCCATGGATTTGATAAAGATATTACTTTTTCTACCTTCGTGAATTTGAGGAGCAGATGCTTCAGGCTCCAATATTAGGATGTTTGCCTCATCCTGCACAATAATCTCATCTCTCTGTTGTCTATGGCTATGATCTAAGGCTATGATCGAGGGTAGAGAGGAGACTTTTTGTGATCAGGCCTCCAGATTTGGGTTTGGTGTAGACCGTTTTGTTTGTTGGGCGCTAGATCTATTTGATCAGTGGCAGATGTAAGGTTTATACCCCCATTATATTTTCCATTCTGTTCTTCTTCTATGCATTGGGCCTATAGTTCAGGCGAGAGGGGCATCTTGGCATCTGCATGCCCCCAGAGCTGTGCTGGTTGTTGCAATCCAGGACTGAAAGAAGGCTTTTGGTGAACATGCCTCTCGATCTGGGTTTGATATAGGTTGTTCGGTCTGTTGTCTGCCAGATCTGTTGGATCCTTGGCAAATTTGTGGTTAATGTGCCCTTCAGTGGTGAGAGGGACCAATCCAGGTCCTTGCAGAATCCGTTTAGGGTCTGTGTTATCAACGCAGTATCTAGGCACCACACTCTAGCTAGCTCAGATCGAACCATTGTGAATGCACTGGGGATGAAACAAGACTTCCTACAACTGATGTGGGTTTTTATAGGGCTAGATTTGATTGCCATAACTGCCATTGCTTGGAAACCTCGTTCTGGAAACACAATGACCAGATACCTCAGCATTCATTTGGTCCTGATGATGGATCCCAGTTGGGATTTGAAATGTTGGCAAAAAATGGTTCTTACTGTGGATTCTCTGGTAACTAAATCAGAAGAAATAAGCCATAGAGGTCTAAAATCCAGTACCTCAGATCTGTTATAAAGAAACTCCAATCCATCAAAATACACCACAAATCCATCTCCACTCATGCCTTTCGATTGCTCGGTTCCCACAAAGAGTTGTTAATCTCCCCATACATTTGATTTGGTCGTAGATCTACTTCTAGGGCAGCTCGAGAGGGATAAACCCCTACTGCATTTGTGCCATATTGAAATTCCTTTCTTGTGGGGAGAGAAAAACTAGAGTATGATTTCTGATTGAGGTGCGCAGTTTTCCCTATCAGGTCTAGATCCAACATAGCTCTGCGTCTCTTTTGACTTTCGATTATTCCATCATGCATTGCAATGACCCACGGATCCAAAACTCAGTTAATGTTTCGGCTCCTTTTGCCTTCGGTCAGTCCATCCCGGTAGTGCTCTGTCCCTTCTAACGTCTGCGGCACTTCTCAGGGTAAACTTTGCAATCTCAGACACTGCTATTTCCCCTAGGCGATGCTCTACCCTCGTTTTCCCCGTCCTAAAGATTCATCCCCCTATTGGGTCACATTCTTTCCCTCCTTTATGGTTGGATAAAAATAAGTGCTCAATCCTTTAGGAGAACTAAAAAGTAATTTTCATACTTTTTCTTTGTATCTCTACCATTTATAATTAATGCCCAAACTATTGTGAAAAAGATACATAGAAAGAGCTCACTAAAATAAAGCTCACTAATCCAGTGCAATTTGATCCTATCGATGAAACCCCCTTCTACATATTAGTAGCTCAAAATATGATCAATTCATTCACTGACACTTTATATATGGTAATTTTATCCTGTACTTAATATTATTTTTTTTTTTTTTTTTTTTTTTTTTTTTTTTTTTTTTTTTTTTTTTTGTTAAGTATTAATATATTTGGATGATCTCCCCTAAAAATTTGGAACGAAAAATTATAAATAAGCAAGCTAAACATTATTAATAGGTCAATTGTTTCTTCTGATAGTGGTAAAATTTCTAAACCAAAGTACTATAAATTATAAAGGATTTTATAATTAGTAATTAAATGTAATAAGTAATTTCTAAGTTTAAAAAAATAATATTTTGAATAGGTGCAAGAGTGTATAAAATGTTTTATTATTATTATTAAAATGTTAGATATTTTTTGTGTTCATGTGTTTACCTGATTCTATACTTTTCGATCAAATTATTCATATTGGTATATTTTATAATTTTTAACTATACAGTTTCAAAATTAGATTTATGCACTTGTAAGATTTTAGTTCCAAATTATAATATTATATTCTTAAAATTTTTTGACACATTCTAAATAATGTTACATGATCTATTATTGTGAGCTACTAATATATTTGGATGTCTCCCATTTGGAAAGTTTAACTGCCTTCAAAATAGAACTTACGTTATTAAACCTAAAAACAAAAATTATAAATAAGCAAGATAAGCATTATTAATACTTCAATTGTTTCTTCTCATAATAGTAAAATTTGTAAAACAAAGTACTATAAATTATAAATGATTTTATAATTAGTTATTAAATGTAATAAGTAATTTCGAAGTTGAAAAACATATTATGTTGAATAGGTGCAAGAGTGTATAAGCTGGGTTATTATTATTATTAAAATGTCAAATATTTTTTGTGGTGATGTGTTTACTTGCTCTATATTTTTCGATCAAATTATCCATATTTCTATATTTTATAATTTTTAACTCTCAAATCAAAATTAGATTTATGTACTTGTAAGATTTTAATTCCAAATTCTAATATTTATTCATAAATGTTTTTGACACATTCAAAACAAGATTACATGATCTATCCAGAAAAGACTTTAATGAAGTCATCACTCACATAAATTAGAGGAACAATTTTACATGTTTGGAAATCCATTTTATAGTTAAAATATATTGATTTTAAATTTATAAATTTTCTTCTTTTATTAAAAATAAATATTGAAAGTGTAATTTCAGTGTAATTCCTCAAGCTTATTTAAATAAATAATTTCATAGATAATATTTATTTGCAGATTAAGCTTTAATTACATCAATAACTATAAATAATTTAATACAAGTAAATATAAAAACCACAAATTTTAATTACAATAAACTATATATTTTCATAAAATTTTGTCATTGTAAATCTGATAAAGTGCATCAGCTTACCTCTGTGCAAAACTACTTTGCCATGTCTGGCAGCTTAAAATACAATGGCAAGCTCCAAGGTCGGCTTAAAAGAATTATGAAAACTCCAACCCAGACGAAAACACTATTTAAGCCTAAGCAATTTCAAGATCAATACTCTCATTTCCTATTAACGATTTCAAAGGCTACGACTTTCATGCACTAGAGGAGTGCCAGAAATTTTCTATATTTGAATTAGCTCGTTTGGAAACCATGGACGCAATATATCGTGACAGATATGCAAATGATAATGACGAATATCTGAGAGGATCGATTCTCGCTGTTATGAGAGCCCTAGAAGCGGAAGCTGAGGCAAATGGAGGTATTATCCCTCCTGCTATGCAAAGCTCAACGGCGGCTACAACAGCCCTAACGAGCAGAATTGAAGATGACAACTTCGTGTCTGTTGTGAGGTTTAGTAAGTTTTCTATATATTTCCCACACGATCCTTGGGATTTGAACGATCAACTGCGTGGACAGATGATTCATCCCAGAACCAGTATTCAGATCGAGTGTTTATCAGAGAATATTGATATCCGCGACTTAGATGGTGAATGGCGTGGAGATAACGTTCGTCGTGTTAGAGTCGATGATCGGGAATATGACGATGGCGATGACTATTTAACAACTTTGACATTTTGAGAGAATATTATTGTTTTTCGAGACATACAGTATCATGGCCAACCCAATCAAGCAGACGATGCTTCCAGCGGAGGTCAAATTATATGGAACTCCAGATTCACATGGCGTGAGATCAAACAACATCTGCAGGGCAATAGTTATAACTTCGATTTCAGAGATGAAATTATCATGGTTGTTCCTGATAGTCTTCGTGTAGCAGTGGATAAGTTGCCATTAGCCATGATTAGCCAAGAAACTGAAAGCAGCTCTAGAGTGGTGTGCGCAATTTGTCACGAGCCGTTTTCCCGTGAAGATCCTGCAAAACAATTGCCATGCAAACACCACTATCATTCCAAGTGCATTCTCCTGTGGATTCGTAAGAAAAAATCATGTACACTTTGCAGATCTGCTATCCGTGTTGGGTAGCTTAAACTCTGTGGAATAAGGTTTTATTTTTTCTGTAATTTTCCTTTTTCCTTTAACGCATTATCATAACTTATGGTATGATCTGTTCTAAATTTTACTGAGTTATTTCATTGTATTATTTTATTAAATTTATTAATTATTAATTAAAAGAAAAAATCTTCTCATCAAAAAATGTGGTTAGAATGTAATGTTGCCTAATTATGATATTCTAATAAATTTTATTCACAAATAAATAATATTTATATTAATATTTATATTAAGATGAATACGGATTTTGATATTTATTATATATAAATGTTTGATTATAAGAGTTTATATGACAACTTGTGATATATGTGTCTATTTTGGAAAAATGTTTCTAAAATATTATTCAATTGTCAATAACTATTAGTAAATGGTAGAAATTTCTACATAAAATTTTAATGATAAAATAATTTAAATGTTAAAATTTATTTTAAAACTTATTAAGGTGTTTTTAATTGAATTGATTAAATAAAAAGAATGTTATATAAATATCATTTATAATAATCAAAATTTAAAATAGTTGATTATTTAAAAAAAAATTGAAGCGAAATTTGATAGTTAATGTTTGGAAGAAATGTCTATTGTCATTCGAAAAGAAGCCGTAAGTAAATTAAGTAAATTAATTAAGCGAAGAAGTTTAAAATTATAAGAATAATTGTATAAATGTATACCGTGTTTTGAATGAGTGGACATGGCTTACCAATAGCCTAGCCTTGGAATACAAGATAAAAATACAAGACCCCAGCCCGAAGAAGATAAAATATGCACTGAATTGAAAAGAAAGAGATGTAGCTCTCAAGTACTACACTCACAAAACTTGAGAGATTTCTCTCGTTCACTCTATTACTCTTCAATCAAAAGATTACATCATTAAATACAATACTAGGAAATAGGAAGTTGTACCCAAACCCCATAACTATAGGAACTAATCCTAAACTAGGGAGAAAGTTACAACAATGTAACCATTTTCTCCATTAATAATAAAATAATATTAATTATTTTCAACTCCCCCCCTTAATGGAGAAAGGGTTCTCTTGAACTCCTAGCATCTTTCTAAACAATTCAAATTTTACTCGTGCAAGAGGCTTTGTAAAAATGTCAGCCACATTGTCACAAGTTTTACAATATTCAACAGAAATTTCATTTGACTGTATTTTTTCTTTAACAAAATGGAACTGAGTGTCTCTATGCTTGGTGTTTTTGTGGAACACTGGATTGTATGCTAATTTGATGGTGCTCTGGTTGTCGCTTTTGAGAGAAGTGGGTTGCTTCTGTTCTTTTCCTGCATCTTTGAGAAGTCTCCTCAACCAAATTGCTTCACATGTTGCTGCACACAATGCTTGATACTCAGCTTCACATGATGACAAGGCTACAGTACTCTGTTTCTTGCTGCTCCATGCTATGACCCCGGAACCTATGTTGAATGCATAACCTGTGATAGACCTCCGATCATCCAGGTTACCTGCCCACTCTGAGTCTGAAAAACCTGCTAGAGTAACATCAGATACATCAGTGTACAAAATACCAAAATGAACAGTACCACAAAGA
>APFE031650079.1:8955-24824 GCA_000404065.3 Pinus taeda | reverse complement strand
TATAGCTGCAATATGTCTCTTTCTCTTTCTTGGTCATTAATGGTGTCTGGTGGATTATGGTTCTTCTTTGCAGATTTGGTTCATATTCAGGGGGAGCATGTTCTTAGGGGAAGCATAACCCTTTGCCCTTGATGTCAAAGGGGGAGAATGTCGCTGAAGTTTTTGAGGTTGCCATCAAGTCCAAAGGGGGAGATTGTTGGCATTATGTTTCTAGTATGGTTATAGGTTACAGATATTGTACTTGATGGCAACACCCATGGCAAGGGCTCTCAATATGATGAAAATTAAGAAGTACGCAGGAGAACAGTTCAGAAGATGCGTACCAACAGGTACGCTATGCAGGGACCGCGTCCAGACACGCAGGTTACCCATTCATGAGGTGCGTACCCCCAGTGCACACACTTCAAGGTAGTAAAGCGTGCACACGTGGGGTTACTTATGTTTAACCGTTGGTATTTAGCCGACGGTATTGTGTTATCATGGTTATGGCCCGTGGTATTGTTTTATTTTATTATTATTATTGAGCCCCGTGATCCTTGATTTGAGGAAGAGCTTGCCTATATAGAGCAAAGGAGATCATTTGGCTTAGCATGCTTTTGGGTTGTATATCTTAAGATTTGAAATATTTGGGTTATTGTTTCAAAAAGATTGATCTATATGAAAGTGAAGTGGAAGGCGAATCTGTAAAGGGTGATCTCCCGAGAGCTTGATCAGATCTGGGCATTTGTCTAACTGTAGCATAGTGGTGATCTGTGAATTCAGCCCTAATCTGATGTACGCACGTGTTTAACGGTGCCTCTATGTAGGTACACAGAGCAGAAGAAGGATAAGTGCGTGGGTACGCAGGGGCGACAAAGGCGTAGTGCGTGGGTACGCTAAGGCGACGAAGGAGCAGTGCGTGGTTACGCAGAGCGACGGTGGTTTAGGTGCGTACGCATAGAAACAGTACGCGGCGCAATAGTGTCTTTGGGTGCGTGCCTTCAGTGAAGTACGCGGCGCAATAGTGTCTTTGGGTGCGTGCCTTCAGTGAAGTACGCGGTGCGATATTGTATTTGGGTGCGTACTGTACGTAGCGCAGTAGAAGAAGCAGTGCGTGGTCACGCAGTGCAGCAGAAGGAGCTCTGCGGGTATACGCAGAGTAGCAGAGGGTGAAGTGCGTAGCGACGCATGCTAGTAAAAGGAAAACTGCGTATCTGACGTAAGATCTTCTGTTGACCAAATTTTTCTGTTGATAAGGTGTTCTGGGTTCAGTTCTGTTATTTTGATCTGGTTACTACAGCTGACTGTAATTTATATGTACTTGATGATCATTTGATGTATATGGATCCAGTTTGAAAATTTATAAAAAGTGGTCCTTGTAAAGAAGTAGGGGGTTGTAGCTCCCTTCCAGGTGAGACTGGAAAACGAGAGAGAGTTGTAGCTCTCTGCAGGTTGCAGCTTGAGTACTGGTAAAGGACTGCACCAGTACAAGACCATTGTAAAAGGAGTTTCTAATTTGAAAGAAGATAGAGACATATTGCAGCAGGTGGTTTTCACCCACATTGGGTTTCCACCTTATATCTGGTGTTCTTTGATGTGACTGTCTGTTTTTCTTGTTCATGCTCATTATTTTATGGTACTGATATGCAAAAATAATTCAAAGTATAAATAAAGAAGATTTGGTAAAAGGACTAGATAATACTGATTCACCCCCCCTCTCAGTATTATTTTCAACATGAACAACACCACTTGATTGATATACCTATGATCAAATCTCAGCCTACATGGTGCAACATAAGAACTGGGGATGCTTCTCTAGCCAGGCGTTTGGATGGGTTCCTCATCAAAGAACCTCTTGTATGAACCTTTTCAAATTATAGACAATGGGTTGGATTTGATGGAATATCTAATCATTCTCGCATCTTGATGGAGCTGTTAAGTCCTTTCTATAATCCTGGGCCCCCCTTCAAATTCAATACCACATGGTTAAAGGATCCCAATTATATCAATTTGGTCACAGATTACTGGCGCTCTCATCCACCTGAAATGGGGAGAACCATTACTGAAGGATTCTGTCATGAACTTCTTGAAATCAAGAGAATATCTATTAAATGGGCAAAAGACAAACGAGACTAGGATGAACATAATCTCATTATCATTGAGTCAAGTTTGACCAATCTCCTCGATGAGAAGGGGCAAGGATTTAAATCTGCGGAGGCTAAATCAAATCTCATTGACCTGGAGACGCAGAGATCCAAAATTATCAAAGATCAAGAAGAAGCATGGAGCCTTAGAAGTTGAGCTACTTGGCTATAGGCTGGAAATGAGAATACAAAGCTTTTCCACAATTATGCAAAGGGAAGGAAAGTTAGTAACACCATTTGGCACATGTGATCTGAGGATGGTCAACTTGCAACATCCTTTCATCAGTTGGCACACCCGGGCAACTCCCACTTCTAGAAGCTTTTCAAGGCTCCCCATGCTGCCACCCTTGCTGAAATAGTATAGATAGATGGTATCTTTCCTTAGTTTGTTGACCTGGAAGAGGTAGAGGAGATTACAAATCTTGTTACTATGGGGGAATTGGAAAGAACACTAAATTGGTTCAAAAAAGATAAAAGTCTAGGACCAGATGGATGGATTATTGAGTTTTACTTAGCCTTTTATGATACTATGGGACAGGATCTTCTAAAAGTTGCGGAGGATTGTAGGATTTTAGGGAGAATGTATGAGGCCATCAACTCTAACTTTGTTGCCCTCATCCCCAAAACTGACTCCCCTATATGTTTCAATGATTTCAGACCTATTTCACTCTGTAACTATCTATACAAGATCATAGCCAGAATTATTGCAAATAGAATTAACCCTATTCTATCACACCATATTTCTCTGGAACAATTTTCTTTCCTTAATATACAAATTCATGAGGCTATTGGCACAGCTCATGAATCCCTCTACTCCATTAAGGCAAAAAAACTTAAAGGTGCCATTCTAAAAATTGACCTCTCAAAAGCATTTGATTGGGTGAGCTTGCTCTATCTCAAAATGCTTCTCACCATTTAGGATTTCCTCCTCCCTTCATTAATTGGGTCATGTGCTACACTACTGTCTGATTCAATGTCCTGATCAATGGATATGCTTCCAACTTTTTTCATGTAGAATGTGGACTCAGACAAGGATACCCTGTCTCCCCTCTCCTCAATTTGCTAGTCATGGAGGGACTTAGCAGATTAATTGCCTTTGCTAAACAAGAGGGGCAATTACAGGGACTCAATATATCATACTCGTATATTCTCACCCACCTCCTTTTCGTCGATGATGTGCTCATTTTTCTCAATGGAGGCATTCAGGACACCACTGCATTATATGACATCTTATTTCTATTCTCTTCAACCACAGGTATGTAACCTAATCGATTGAAATCCACATTATCTATGCAAACACACATTATATGTACTTCATTTTCAAATCACATATCTGAGCTAACACATTCAAATCATAGCTCCACTATGACCACATATTTTGATTTGATAAATGCTTAAACATAAATAAATCAGGCGAACATATTCATTAGTTCCCAATACTTGTTGAGATCTTTTAGATCTGAGCTTTAAACATGATCTTCAAAGAATGCAATGCATATATGCATTTAAGGCAGGCAATTCCATGGAAAACATCATAGAGCCATGAAACAAACCCTTTCAAAGGTGGTTTTACTATCCAAGTCAAATATTGTGATGTACACACCCCATTTTAGAACATCAATACATGTCTCTTAGACATTTCTTGTAAAATAATGAAAGATGATATTTATCCTGAATCAATCATAAAAAAAAGTCATAAACATGACTAAAACATGAACTCATACACAATAACACTAAATACATAAAACAATGTACTAAATACACAATAATTAAGCTCATCTTTTAACATGAAAGGAGCCGTGTGAATAGGAGCACTTATTTCATGGGAATGCTACTTATCTCATGAGAAATATTACTAAATCCAATAGGTATTCTCATCTACTATTTCTCTTTCCCCTCAACCTTAACTAGTCGAGGAATAAGATTACTTTTTCCATGCTCTTTCTTATGCTATCACAGTTCCCTCTTGGGATCCATCATAGGTTGGCTATGAAATCTCTAAGCAACTAAAACCAAGAATAATTCTCTGATAAGCCAAATAATTCTCTAATAAGTATTTGGAGTTGTAGGCATTGATTCTTTAGAAGATATCGTGACATTTACTTATTGTTTTGAAATATTCAACTACCATCTGGTAAATATGGTTTTTCGTTCCACCTAATTTACCATGTGTAAAATTCCAAAAACAACAAAAGACAACAGAAATAAATAGAACATAGCTTTGGCAGAGTTTGAATAAACCCTCGCAAAACATATCAGTATAGTAAATCAATTGTTACTATATCATTCTAGTAAATAAACCATCACACAGTACCACACTTTTCTTGAAAGCATTGATATATAAATCGATTGTTACACGATGTATCACTCATTGTTGTATCACTACAATTGAAAAATAACAAAATTCTCTCCTTGTTTCATATATATAAAGTTTCCGATATGTCTTCATTCCAACTGTAAAATTCCAAAGACAATACAAATAACTAGAACATAGCTATGACAGACTTTGAATAAAACTTAGCAAAACATATTAGTATAGTAGATCATTCGTTAATATATCATTTTAGTAAATAAACTGTCACACTATAATTGTAAAATCAAATTCCAAAGGCAATAAAAATAACTAGAACATAGCTATGACAGACTTTGAATAAAACTTAGCAAATTAGCAAAACATATTAGTATAGTAAATCATTCGTTAATATATCATTTTAGTAAATAAACTGTCACACTATAATTGTAAAATCAATTGTTACACTGCAATTGCAAAATAACAAAATTTTCACTGATGTTAATTATATATATATATAATTCTTAGGGAGATTAAATCTATTTTCTTAATAATAAATTTAAGATTAAAATAGATCTACACTGATTATAATCAACTCATATTATCATTTATGATTATAATCAACCCTTATTATCATTTATTGGCAGTGATAGTGCCCACCAACTTCTTATTCTTTCCCATACTTATATTCAGTAGTCAAAAGAAGAGTATATGTGTAAACGCCAACTTCTTACATGCTACTGGTGACAATTACATTACACCACTTGATGAAATAAGAAATATGCAACTTTAATAATAAAAAAATTTGAGTGAGTTCAGTTATGGAAAGCTCATTGAAACTTGTGCAATATGCCTCTGGTAGCGGAGAGGAAAATCATCTATCGTGGCATTCAGAATGTCCAAAGTCAATCTCTCAAGGTTGTGTTCTATCTCTGTGAGTGTCTCTGCCACCTCCCGGTTTTGTAATATAGGAGAAAATGGATTGTCACCACGTGGATCATATCTATGTAAGAGCCACATCTGCATAATGATTTTGGATAATTATTTTCTAAGATTAAAATAACAAAAAATGAAAATTTTCAAAAATCAATCAAAATGTAACATTTTACCTATATCACCACATGTGGTGGGATCTCCTGTGTAGTCTATCCCTATATATAAAAATCATAATGATATGATATTCCATCTACTCAAAGAAGTCTAAATCTGATTGTTGGTCCTTCACCACCTCCATAACATGCCATAAATGTAACCCATTTTAATATGTGAAGGTCACCAAGCTCTTCTCTCTCTACAAATACCTGTGAAACCAAAAAGACTCTGCCCCAAAACAAATGAAATAACTAAGGCACCATACCCAAAATTTTTGAGTTTACCAAATTCTAGCTTGCATTCCTTGTTTTATATATATTATATATATATAATATATATATATATATTATATATTATAATATATATATAATCTTTACATGACAAGACCCAATAATTGAGAGTAGATCATATAGTAAAATTTGCTTGAAACCATTCATTAATTGATATCAGTGTAATAATTTGAAAGAAATATATATTAATGTTGTGGATTATGTACTAAAATTTCATTGAAACCCTCCATTGATTTGCAAAATAAATATCATCTCTGTTGTAAATCAGAGTAGATTCATCTTAAATTAAATATTAAACAAAATGTAATAACTCATGAATCAATAAAAGAAACTTGTGAAAATTAAAAGTTGAAAAACATAATTAGATTCATTTTAATTCTAGATTTATTAAGTGTTTAGAAAGATTAAATCTCTTTTTTTAGTAGTAGATCTAAAATTAAAATAAATCTAGATTGATTATAATCAATTTATATTATTATTTATTAACAATGACTATACTCACCAACTTCTTATTTTTCCTTATACTTGTATTCAATAGTCAAAAGAAGATTATATGTGTAAAAGCCAACTTACATTTTTCCAATAGACAAAGGAAGATAATATGTGTACCATACTTATCAAATGTAAGAATTACTCTTGGTTCAAGTGAATTACTCAAGATTCTATAAGTAAGGGAAAACTCACAATAGGATTAAACATTTATGAAACATGATGCTAGTGACAATTATAAGAGACAACTTGAAGAAACTTGGTTCCAACCTTCCCCCATAATGCTTTGGGTGAGACTTCGGTCCACACTCCGTGGGCTATTACTGAAAGGGTCAGTAGTGTAGGGATTTGTTCAACTAATTAATGCTAAACATGGTTGAGGTCACTCAAGCCAACAACCCATAATCTATCAAGGGCTGTATGGTTGCAACTATATCTTGCTCTTCATGCTCACATTCTGTCCCTTACATATTTGTGAGCTCACATTCTCTCCATTCCATATTTGTGGTTCAAAAGCCTACAATTAATTATAAAATATCATTACTGAATAAATCATGGAGAGAATTAGCAAAAACTTTGGGCATTTTATATCTTATTTTTCTTGCTCTGGGCACTCTATGAAACTGACTATTGTGAACAGTGTGCATGTGCATGGTTTCTTCATTAGAAATTGGCATTCCCGATAAGGGCAACCTATGCGCATCTAGGGAAAAAATCATTTGGAAAACCCCCCCTAAAAAACCTAAATCTATAGTAAAATTCTAAACAAATGGCATGAAAATGAATAGCTCAGAAAGACAATCTACCTAGAGAATATGGCTCACGATTTCGTCCAACAGTTTGCTTGTATTAACTAATATAGAACTAATTAAGTGTTATCACCAAGAGACACTTCCAACTCTACGACCTATACATGAATACCATTAAATAAATTCGTGTATATATGTGCTTCTTATGCATAAAAAGTGCATACACATCTCAAGACATATTATGCACCAGGTCATGTTACTAACCCATATATCACTCAAATTTCATCAAACTATGTTAATCATTAAACAATAATAAATATACTTATCCAAAAACTACAACATTAATCAAACCATATTTACTCATACAATATACATGACTATTCTAAAAAATATGCATTTATTTATGCAATATTCACGAGTACAACCTGTGTACAAATCTAAATCAAAATTATCTATGCAAACATACATTCTACATCATTTTCAAAATCACATATCTCAACTAACACATTCAAATCATAGCTCCACTATGACGACATATTTTGCATTGATAAATACTTAAACATAAACAAATCAATCAAACATATTAATTAGTTCTCAATACTAGTTGAGATCTTTTAGATCTGAGCTTTGAACATTCCCTTGAAATAATGCATGCATATATGCATATATGCCTCTAAGGCAAGCAATTACCATGTAAAACATCATAAAGCCATGAAACAAACCCTCCCAAAGGCGTTTTTACTATCCAAGTGTAATATTGTGATGTAAACACCCAATTTTAGAACATCAATACCTGTCTCTTAGACATTTCATGTAAAATAATGAAAGATGATATTTATCCTCAATCAATCATAAAAAAGAATGATAAAACATAAACTCATACGCAATAACACTAAATACATAAAACAAAGTACTAAATGTTTTAACAGGAAAAGAGTGGTGTGAATAGGAACACTTATTTCATGAGAAGGTTACTTATCTCATGGGAAATATTACTAAATCCAATAAGTATTCTCATCTACTATTTCTCTTTCCCCTCGACCTTAACTAGCCAAGGAATAAGATTACTTTTTCCATGCTCTTCCTTATGCTATAAAATTTCCATCTTGGAATCATCATAGTTTGGCTATGAAATCTCTTAGCAACTAACATGAAGAATAATTCTATAATAAGCCAAATACTTCTCTAATAAGTATTTGGTGTTTTAGGCATTGATTCTTTAGAAGATATCGTGACATTTACTTATTGTTTTGAAATATTCAACTACCATCGGATAAATTTTGAATTTGATATGGTTTTCGTTTCACCTGATTTACCATCTGTAAAATTCCAAAAACAACAAAAGACAACATAAATAAAAAGAACATATCAGTATAGTAAATCAGTGATTAATATTGAATCTGATATGGTTTTCGTTCCACCTGATTTACCATCTGTAAACTTCCAAAAACAACAAAAGACAACATAAATAAAAAGAACATATCAGTATAGTAAATCAATGATTACTGTATCATTCTAGTAAATAAACCATCACACAGTACCACGCTTTTCTTGAAAGCATTGATATATAAATCGATTGTGACACGATGTATCACTCACGGTTGTTTTATATATATATATATAAAGTTTCTGATATGTCCTCATTCTATATATATATATAAAGTTTTTGATATGCCTTCATTCCATCTGTAAAATTCCAAAGACAACAAAATAACTAAAACATAGCTTTGTTAGACTTTGAATAAAACCTAGCAAAACATAGCGGTATAGTAAATCATTCGTTAATATATCATTCTAGTAAATAAACTGTCACACAATACCATGCTTTTGTTGAAAGCATTGATATATAAATCCATTGTTACACTGCAATTGCAAAATAACAAAATTCTCGCTTGCATTCCTTGTTTATATATATATATATATAATCTTTACGGGACAGGACCCGACCCTGCTGTTATTGAGAGTAGATCATATACAGTAGACAACCTGATGAAAAAGATGGAGCTCCCGGTCTCTTATAGTATCTTACAGAATAGTAATTTGCAAATAAGAAATACGTGATTTTAACAAAAATAAAAATTGAGTGAGTTCAGTTATGGAAAGCCCCACTGAGCTTCACACCACATTTCCTGCTCCTCTTGTGGTGTAAGATCATTTTCAATGTTCAACAACTCTCGTATTTCTTCCACTGTTTCATAGGCCGCAATTGCGTCAGCAATAGTTTGACGGACCAAGTCAAGAAGCATGGTGATGTCCAGATAAAGGGCAGCCTGTACAAACTCGACATCCCATGGGTCAACCTCGCCTTGGGTTGTATGATCTACATGATATGTGAAATATTTGATAATCTTTTCTAAAATGTGGGTGGACACACACGGAAGAGGAATGAGATTTTCAGTGCCTACGACGTCAATAAACTTCTTTATTATCCCCGACTACAACGCCACGGTTGCTGGCACCTCGAATATTTGGCCATCAGAGCTCTTCACACTCACATTTTGATCATTCCCTAAGTCCGCTCTCTCTCTCTCTCTCCATTTAACGTTGCAATATAACATAGAAATACACTATATTCAATTATGAGCGGGTGGGCAGCCAGCTTTCTTGAATGTCTTAACCTTTCCTAAAACAATATAAAAACACTCTTATCAATTAATTTAATATTGGTTAATAGTTAATTCGGATTAAAGGAATTAAAATTATTGAAGGAGTAAATGGTTAAGTATATGTGTTATTTCTTAACAAATTACAAGTTCAAGGAAAGGATATATTATATATGCTCAAGGAAAAATTGTATTTTTTACTTCTCATTTCAATAAAGGATATTTTTTGTGGGGCCAAAATAAAATAAAGAAATAAAAATAAAAAAGAGCCATAGTATTGAACCATTGTATAAAAAATAAAAATGAGCCATGGTATTGAGAAGCCATGTTATTGGCCCATGGCCTTGATGTTAAATATACATTTATGAATACTTATATAATCTATAAAATTAATGATTAAAAATATTGTAAATAAAAAACTTTGAAGGGGGTCTTGAACATATATAATTAGTTTTTAGGAGTTCCTTGTAAGTATTTGAATGGGACACATGTATCATGAATAGGTTTTCTCCATTAAGCATAATTTTCCAGGCATAAAGATAGTTAGGAGAAAACTATGGCCTTAAGCCCATATTGGCATTTTTTGAGCTCAAGCACTATGAACAATTCATAAAATCGATTGTGTGAGCTCTTTATGAAGTATTTATCATTCGGGTTATGTAAGATAATCATTCAAGGCTTTTATTATTTAATGATGGTTAGAAAGCTAAAAAAACTAGAGATGAGATGATGATGTAAATATTTAGTTTTATTAATGAAAATTAATTTTTTGTTGTTATTAACACTCTTGGTAATGTGTGAAGAGTTGTGATGTAGAACTTAAGGCCTAACTATCAGGGAAACAATTGGAATTATTTGTGCCTAAGAGGAGGGCATAAAAAAAACCTCACCCTTTCATGGTGTGTGATTAGGTCCAGACCTTACTCAACCATTCAAGGTGAGCAATCAAGTCCCCTCTACAAGGAACTCACTCAACCCTACCTAGCAAGCACTCTAGGCCTCTTGGACCATACTCCCCTTCAGGAGAATGCCCATCCATGGTTGTCTCAATTCACCACTCTCTCTCAATGATGGGAGTAATCTCGACAAGCCCTATCTTGTCTCTGAAGTACACGAACTTCTCTCTAGGCAATGACTTTGTTAGGACATCAATTGTTTATTCATCAGTGGAGATGCAACAGAGCCTTATGACTCTGCTTTGTAACATGTCATAGATGTAGTGTTACATGATCTCAATATGCTTTGACCTATCATGGAACATGGGATTCTGTGAAAGCTTTAGACAACTTTGATTATTGTAGTATATCACTGTCATTTCTAACTCTTGATTAAACAATTCCACAAACAAATATGGAATCCACAATACTTTTCTACATGCTTCATTTGCTACAATATATTCTACTTCTATAGTTCTAAGTGCAATAGATCTATGCTTCCTGCTCATCCAATATATCATGGCAGAGTCTAAACTGAAGCATACACATGAGGTGCTCTTCCTATGATCAACACGTCCTACCTAGTCAACATTTGTATATCTCTGAAGTTGTACATCCTTGTTTGCAACATACCTCAAACCATAGTTCACAGTACCATGTAAATATCTCATAATGTAATTTGTTGCAATATAATGCTCAGGTCTCAATCACACCTGAAAATGTCTCAAAGTGCTAACAACAAAGAAAATGTCTAGCCTAGTTTTAACCAAATACATCAATGGACCGATCGTCTAATGTTACATGGATGGATCTACCAAACTAGATTCATAGTCTCTTAACTTCTTTAAGCTAGTCACCATGGGAGTATCCATGGATTTACAATCCATCATGCAAAATTTCTGAAGCATATTAATTTCATACTTTCCTTGAGCTAGGAAGAATTCACTAGTTTTCTTCCATAATTCCAATATCAAGGAATAATCCATCAACCCAATATCCTTCATATCAAATTCAGAATCCAACTACTTCTTACACTGAATAATAAGAGGCTCAACACTTGTTAGAAACAAATCATCGACATATAATTGTAGGAACACAAGTGCATTCTTCATAACCTTAAATTAAAGATTTGGATCGACATTCCCAATCTTTTAAGATAGATGTAAATAAGAGCATTCCAAGTTCTTGGAGCTTGATTGGGTCAATGCAAAATCCTCTTTAACCTACAAACATGAGATTCCTTTCCATGCACCTCAAAGCCGTGAGGATAAGCAATGTACACCTCTTCCTCAATCACATCATTGAGGAAAGAAGTCTTCACATCCATATGATGTAAATTCCATCGTAATGAAGCAACAAGAAAAATAATGGATCTATTGGACGTGTACTTGGAAACTGGAGAAAAGATCTCATCATAATCTTCTAGCTCTTTCTCGGAGAACCTTCTAGCTACAAATAACACCTTGTATGTATCAAGACTTCCATCTGTAACATGCTTGATATTGTATATCCACTTGGAAGTCACCATTGACTTCCCTTCCTACCTTGGAACAATCTCCCAGACATCATCGTTCATGATAAATTGATATTCTTCATTCATGGACTCCTTCAAGACTTGTTATCTAGTTGCTTTTGATAAGTGGAAGGCTCTACATCAATCAGGTTAGTCATGAGAGTTGCATATATAGAAATTTTCTTAGGTTTCTTAAATTCTTTGGATGTGATATCAGGAGTTACATTTCCATTTGCTTCTTCAAATGTAGATCTAAGCCATGCTAGTCTTTTTTTCATCTCTGGGACAATGACCAATTCCACTGGTTTACAAGGCCCTTCTAACTCTTCAAGAATTTTTGTTGAACTTAAATTCTCTTCCTTCCAAGCCTCTTGTTTTACTTCATCATAGTAATCCATGGATACTTCCTTAGATTTCCAATATGAAACTTTATCATCAAAATTGACATCCCATCTGACCTCAATCCTTCGCTGTTATGGAATGTAGACTATATAGGCCTTTGATGATTCATCGTAACTAACAAATATGCCTTTCTTTCTTGAAGGTTCAAGCTTGTTCCTTTTGTCCTTAGGAACATGAATATAGACGGGAAATAAAAGGTTCACATATGTCCAACCTATGGATTTCATCTATATAATGCTTCTTCATGAGTCATGTCTTCCAAAATTTGATGAGGACTTCAATTCTGAATACATACAACTATTAATGATGATTCTCCCCATAAGAACATCAACAAATACTGATCATGCATCACAAACATGATATATGGTTCAATGGACCTATTCTTTCATTATTTGTGGGTCCCTATTTTAATATTCCCCCATATTGTTATTTTTGTGCCCCATAGAATCCCACTATTGTTATTGTTGTGCCCTTACATTATTATTGTTATGTAGGTCCTAATTATAATGTGACCCTTTAGACTCTTATACATACCAAGGAGGTCTTTTCATTTGTATCATCCAAGAATTGTTCATTTATGTGATGAAAAAGGATGTTTTCCACTCAAAGAGGATTATTTTCAAGTCATTGATCTATATTTTCTTCTATTTTCTTATCTGGTTACAAAACGTTTATTATCCGAGATTTTGATCTTAGGGTTTCATTGCTTCAAATAGGTCTTCCTGGAATTTTTGCAATAACGTTTTTTTCTACGAGGCTTCAAGAGCTTAAATATTGACCACATAAATCCAAAATATTTATGAACATCTTGTAAAAAAATTAGAGCTTGGTTCACTATATTCTTGTAGATATCGTTCATTAATGTTAGGGTATTTGTATGCTCCAGAATTCAGTCTCAAACAAGTGACTCAGGGAAATCGTCATAAATTTCATTTTGGGTATCCATATTAGATTTCGTAAAAGTTGGTTGAAAGTGAATGAACTTTAGTTTTTGGGGTACCATTTTTAGGGCCAAAGGTTGAAACAGGGACATGTGGCATTTTGTACAAGCTATCTCTACTGAACCAGTCCATAAGCAAGTCATGTTGGGAGAATTGGTCTAGTTTTATCTTGAAGGATCCAATATCAGTCTTGTTGGGTGTGGATCTTGATTATCTTTTTCATTCAGAAGTATCATTGGATTGGACCCAAGTTTGTAATGGGGCAGCAACGCCGCCCATTTTTTCACCTCCAAGGGGGTCCAGGGGGGAAACGACATATAAATATCTATGGGAGTGTGTGTAGAGGCGCTGTCGAAGCTAAAAATAGATGTAAAATTTCCTTGTAAAATATTGTAATTTCGTAGAATCAATCTAAGTCCTTCATTAGGCGGATGATCTGATGGTATAAGTTATGTTTAATTTAGGGGTTTTCTCCCTAGAAGGGAACCCCTCACTATATATGAGGGAATTTTATTGCAGCTGTGTAGATGTGTATTCTGAGTGACAAAAGAGAGAGGATATTGTGTGAGAGTGAAGAGGAAATTACAACGGATTTTTTGTAGGTTGTATCTCTTCATTTTGCTGGATAATATAAAGGAAGGACTGGTTGTTTCTCCATGGACGTAGCCCAAATTGGGTGAACCACATATATATGTGTCTCTCTTGTTTTATGCATTTTCCGTGTTTATATTTATGCAATATTTTATGTGTTCCATTGCTCTGTAATATATAATTTTCTAACAAGAATAATTGGTAGGGTTGGAAAGAGGACATATAGGGATACCATAGAATGAAATTTCAGATCTTGGGAGGCTGAAATCACAAATATACAACAATTTCAAGTTCAACATTATCAACAAGCTCAAAATCAATCACTAAAAGTTGTGTATATTTAATTTTTCATAAATTTAATTTGAAAAATCAGTTCGAACTGATTCAAAATGCATAGTGAAGTATATATATCATTTATTTGTTCCAAAATGCCTCGCAAACAAAAAAATTATAAACCAATTTATCCCTCAAAAAGCTCTACTATAACGCATGAAGAAGAAGAAATTTATCATGATATATCAAAATTATAGGACCAAGTGCAACAAAGTTTTCTCTAGCAAATAACAAAAAAAGATGAACTATATGGATGGCTTAAAATTAGAAATTAAAGACAACATGGATTATTTAAAAGTAGAAATGAAAGGTGACATTGATGGTTTAAATAAAAAATAAGATGTGGCATGAACAATTTAAAAGCGAACATGGAAGGGTTGAAGGAAGGTTGACAAAGTTGTTGAAAGAAAGGATTTGTAGTAGTCACAAAGAATTCCATAAAAATAAGGATGAGGACAAAAAGAAAATGAGTTATTATTTTAGAGACTTTAACTTAGGGATGAAGATCAACTATATTCCAAATATCAATATAAGGAAGTTTGATGTCAAGGATTCGGTAACATGGATATGACAAATGGAGCAATTCATTGATCTACATGATGTGCTACACTCACAAAAGGTACACATTGCATATTTATATTTAGATTGGTATCAATGGATTTTTTCTCATAAATCAATTCTCACTTGGACAATTTTTAAGTATGAATTGATACCATGTTATGAAACCAGCTCAAGAAAAGATAGAAAAGATAGATCAACACCTTAGAATTCAGCCTCTTCGAGGGGGCAACCTCCTTTACATTACATAAATGAACAATTCTTGGATGATTCAAATGAAAAGACCTCCTCTCTATCTATAGGAGTCTAAGGGGTCATAACATAATCAGAGCCTACATAACAATAATAATGTAAGGGCACAATAATAACAATAGTGGGCTTCTATGGGGCACAATAGTAACAATATGGGCACTACATGGGTACATCAATATAATAAGTGGGTTGTACTAATAACAATAAGGGGTTACCGTAGTAGTATAGGGGCCTAACATGCCCCTCTCCTTCAAAAAGTGTTGTCCTCAATGCTTGAGTAGTTCTTGATGCTTCTGTATAGAATTATTGTCCTCCCATGTGGAATCTTCAGTGGGTAAATTCTTCCACTTGATGAATCGATTTCGTAGCTGTCGGGTTCTTGTTTCTGTGACTGCTCCAGGTTCCAATATGGTTTTTCCTTCCTCTTCAATTTCTGGCAATATTGTTTCAATTGGGATCTTTTGCAACTTTTGAATAAGTGGCCATACTTCTTTGTTCTTTGTCCATTCATACCTTGCTTCATTTATCCAATCTGGTTGGATAATAGAAATAGCACAAAACAATGCTTCCACATCCTCATCCTTGACGAGTCTTCCCATTCGGTAAGGTCGCCATTTTCTAAGTGCATGTAGTATTGCCAACATTTCCTTCTCATAAATAGCTTGCTTGAGATGTAGTAGTAAAAATACCCAATCACCTACATCAAAA
>APFE031650057.1:117135-190850 GCA_000404065.3 Pinus taeda | reverse complement strand
TTTTGAAGGAGAGGGGCATGTTGGGTCCCTATAATACTAGTGATTACCCCATTACTATGGTAGTTGTACCCCTTATAATATTGTTGTGCCCCTATTGCCCCCATATTGTTATTACTGTGCCCCATAGAATCCCTCTATTGTTATTTTTGTGGCTTTATATTATTATGTTAGGTCAGCTGGGTTATATTGTGACTCCTTAGACTCCTATATTTAGAAAGGAGGTTTTGTCATTTTTAATCCAAGAATTGTTCATTTATGTAATGTAAAGGAGGTTGCCCCCTCGAAGAGGTTGAATTCTAAGGCATTGATCTATCTTTTCTATCTTTTCTTGAGCTGGTTCATAACAGATTTGTTTGGAAAGCCTTTGGATCCTACAATCATAAATTGTGATAATTGAAGCAACATCAAGATGTTTGAAGACCCCGTATTCCATGCAAGGACGAAGTGTATCAACAACAAGTACCACTACATTAGGAGGTTGGTACAAGATGGGGTTGTGAAGCTACATTCTATTTCGATAGATGAACAGGTAGCTGATGTGTTGACGAAGTCTCTTCCGAAGAAAAAGTTTGAATATTTTAGAAGTATGCTTGGGTTGGTTGACATTACAGATTTGGTTGATAAGGAGAGATGAAGTATCTAATGGTAAGATGCTTGGGAGGACATATGGCCAACCTATGTGTTGATGTCTAGATCCTGAAGAGGGAGGGTGGTGTTGGTCATGGAGTTCCGACCTAGGATATGCACCTAGATCCCTAGGTTGGGGTAGAGCTTAAAATCCTAATGGTACCTAGAGTTGGCTAAAGCTTGACTCCCCTTAGTCCCACTCAGATAGATTACCATGGTTAGGTGTCTAGTTCGCAACACGGAGTGTGCTAGAACTCTTCGTAGTTCATTTCATTTTGAAATCTTCCAAGTACTCTCATATGTATATAATTATGAATACCTCCCTAGTTAAGAGGGAGTGTTGAAGAATGTAACTAGATTCAGTCTTCATAATTGAACTTGTTAAAGGAAAATTTATTATTAAAGAAAATGACTTATTAAAGCACGTGTTTCATGGTTGGGTCAATGTTTTCTAGGTCAAAGCCTCATTGAAGGCTTCTAGGTTTTGTCTTGAGCCATTAGATTCATTTTCATTTTTATTAGACCCTTCTTCGGCTTTTGTATCATGTAAAAAGGATTATTTTTGAGTCAAAAAGGTAATTTGTCACCTCCATACCAAGTCGGCCCTGTCCCTAAGAAGTCGGTCTACATGAGGGCAATTCGATGCAGCAGAAAGGCTATATAAGGAGAGGCAATTCGACCTATATGTCACATTCATTCAACAAGTTCGATCTTAAAGAAAGAGAGGTAGAAAAAGAGTGCGAAGTAGCTAGAAGAGGATAAAGTTTGATGGGAAAATCTAAGACGAGTTTTGGGCTATCTTTCTCTCACACGTGCGAAGTTTTCTAGGCAATTGTTGGGTCGAAGAGCTGTGTCTACTGCAGGCCCAAAATTTTGAAGTTGGGTGTCGAAGTTCTACCGCTGAGGGGGAAAAATTATGGACTGAAGCTACTGCTGGGTTGTCACTTGGATTATTTTGTCAAGATCATCTGTTGCAGGGAAGGGCTGACTTGTTGATTGGAGGAGGTATTTGTCTAGATCTAAGAAGTCTAGAAGTGTCTCATCTTGTTTTGAATCTACTGAAGGAAGAGTTTGTGACTGGGTTTTCCCCTTATAGGGGTTTTGCCCTGGCTGAGCACCCACATCTTGTGTCTCTTGTTCTTGTGATCTTCATACACATAATTTGGTAATTGCTTGATGAAAGATAAACTATTTAAGAAGTAAAAGAAACCAACATAGTTCACAAGTAATTATCAAGAAAGAGGAATCAACCCCTAAGTCCTACAAGCATTGTGGAGAAGGGAAAAATTCCCTTAATAATTTTGGCCAGATTATTTGTTGAGGATTTTGCTAGTTTGGCATCCAAATTTATACTTAGAATTTTCACTACTGCATAATAATAATAAAACCCTCATACGCTACACTGGTTTTCCCATATTGGGTTTTTCCAGGGACATTTGTCCAAAAATAATAGTGTCAATTTTATTGTTTGTGCGCTATATTTTCTCAGTTCCAGTTTTTATTTTCTACACTATTTTATGGTGAAGAAATTGCAGTGTGATTTATTCATTATTTTGTCGTAACAAAATAAACTGCATAATTAATCAGTTAGAAGAATAAATTCCAGTTGCTGCATTTCAAGGAATTTTAACATGGTATTAGAGCAATGTTGAAGATAGATCTAGAGCTCCTAAGTGAGGAAAATTTTTGCAGCTTCAGAGGGAGTCTCTAAGAAAATTTTCCAAGTTTGTGTAAAGGTCTAGCCAGGCAATTCGAATTGCTAGCTAGAAGGGTTTGATTTCCAGTTGTAGGTGCACGAAAAGTTCGAATAGCCCAGTGGTAGTTCCAACAGGCAGTGGTCTTGTCGGGAAGCAGTTCTGATGAGTAGATCAGAGAATTCATTGAGTAGATCTGGGCGCAGTGATTTTGTAGCAAGTTTTGCAGTAGTAGATCAATGTCGAGTGGAAGAGAAAAGTGCACATAGAGGAATTTCCAGATCTGGTTTTCAGGAGGAGATCGTGATTTCTAGTTGTAGTAGGTCATAGTAGGTTTGCTAGTCAGTCAATGCGAGCTTCAAGAGCAGATCGTGTGCCAGATTCCGGAGAAGGACTTCTGGAAGGTTGAGTGAGTTGCCCAGTTGGAGTAGTAGGCAGTGTCAGTGCCAGAGAAGGACTTCTGGAGGTAGACAATAGTAGATCTAAGCATTCCAGAAGGGAGTGCGAGTAGCAGAAGGAAG
This sequence comes from Pinus taeda, assembly GCA_000404065.3. Taxonomy (NCBI): domain Eukaryota; kingdom Viridiplantae; phylum Streptophyta; class Pinopsida; order Pinales; family Pinaceae; genus Pinus; species Pinus taeda. The sequence continues at coordinate 188,008 of APFE031650057.1, read as the reverse complement.
GTCGAGCAAGGAAGATAAGGAGATTTCCAGATCCAGTCTCAATTTTCTTATAGTTTCACAGATTTTGCAGCTTTCTAGAGATGGTCGTATGAGATTGCCAGAGTAGTTCATGCGAGCTAGCAGAATGCAGATCTAGACAACAGATTGAATTCCAATTGCTGGAGACAGGTGCTGAAGGAAGTGCGAGATGTCTAGTGCGAATTGTAAAGCGAAGAAGGGTCCTAGCTGGGACTAGGCTTGAAAGGAGATAATGGGGCACTAGATCCAGGAGGAGGAGTATGAGACTCTAATGTGCCAAAGTGGGTAGGGTCCAGTGCAAAAGCAGCAAGAAGATCAGTTAGATCAGTCCTAATTGTTGTAGCAGGATCATCACCTTTGCTACGGGGGCCCACAACATTTCAGTAGCAGTTGGATCAATGTTCAGCACAACGCAGTGAGATCTTGAGGGACAATTGCTGAGACTAGTTGCAGTCATTTGCTGAGGGGCGCAGAGTGATTGTAGTGCAAACAATTACTCAGTGGACAATGCAGAGTCTAGTTGCAATCAAAGACTCAGGAGATAGTTTCAGTCTAGGGACACAATTGATTTAGAGATTTGCTCTCAGTTGCAGTGGTTGCAATAGCAACAACAACATGAGATTAGTTGCAGCGCAGAGCAGTGTAGGCAGTAGTGCAAGATGGCACAATGTAGTGTTAGCAGCAACACAAATGTAGGGTGGTTCAACTACAAAGTTGGCAGATGAATCAGAGTACGAACAATAGTTGGTGGATAGTGGCAAGTTGTCACAGTTGTCATACATCAACAATGTGAGGGAAGATGTTATGGGAGAGAACGCATTCCTTGCTAAGAGGAGGGAATGTTAGTGTTTGTAGCAGCGGACAGGTGTTCTAGTCTTAACTTTGGTTAGAGAGTTTAAGAAACACAAGATCTCCAAAACCCAGAAAAATATTTGAGAGAAAATACCTAGAGACCACTTCAATTGATTGATAATTAAAAAATGCCTAAGTTTAACTGAGGGAAATCGATTAATTAAAGGGAATTAATTGAGAAAGGTGAGAATGCTCTAGAAACTCACAGGGATTGAGTTTGAGATGATCTTAGCCATTTATGGAGATCTAATCATGGACGTTGGTTCACCAACGAGAGATTATAAGAACAACTTGATGGGTAGAGGGGAAGACACACTTGAGGTCGAGTTCCTTGGTAGACTGAGCTACCAAACTACAGAGATCAAGCAGGGAATAAGAGTTCATGCCAGAAGGGACGTAGAGACAGAGAGGGAGCATAGATAGTGATTTCAGAGGAGATTTCCAATTCCGAAGAGGCAACAACAAGAGGTCGAGTTATTCCACTGAAGGCTGCGCAAGCAGCTTCAGAGGGAAATTCAATTTGGCTGAGGAGTTCGATTCAGGTGCCAGAGGCCGGGATAATTTTCCAGAGGGTCAGAGAATCACTCCCAGCAGCAGCAGGCAAGACATCTTAATCAAAGGTAGATTCAGGTAGTGCGAGTTACAAGTTGCGCAACATCTGCTTAGGGGCTTGCGCAGGGGGCTTGGATAGCCAAGTTTGAGTGGCCAGTTCGCACCCAGATTGCTTCTGGAGAAGGGAAAATTTCCCTTAATAATTTTGGCCAGATTATTTGCTGAGGATTGCCAGTTTGGCATCTAGATTTGTACTCAAAATTCTCATTGCTGCATAATAATAATAATAAAACCATCATCTATTGCACCGATGTTCCCACATTGGGTTTTTCCGGGGACATTTGTCCAAAAATAATGATGTCAATTTTATTGTGTGTGTACTCTATTTTCTCAGTTCCAGTTTTTATTTTCCGTTGTATTTTATGGTGAAGAAGTTGTAGTGTGATTTATTCATTATTTTGCCGTAACAAAATAAATTGCATAATTAATCAGTTAAAAGAATAAATTCCAGTTGCTGCATTTCAAGGAACTTTCACATGGACCTGTAGTCTATTGTGCCAAAGGTATCACCAGGTTCATGCCTCAAAAGCAACTCCCTCTTACACATAAATCCTTTATGTAGCATAAAAAATTAAGGGCCCATCTTTAGCATATCTAGATCAACATCGGTCTTCAAAACTTCTAGCCACCTTCATGGGAACATGCTTCAATTAGGCTGATCTTGTTTGCTCCCTCTAAGTACAGATCCTATCTCGAGTCTTCTTGTCATGTAGTTATTCCATCATTTACACCTTGGCAGTCTTCATTATGTACCTACAATCCTCACGAGGAGGCTATGGAAGAACAAGAACAACCAAGCAAGCCAAGAGACTCATAAGGAAATAATCAAAAGAAACAATGAAGATAATACTTATCTTTTGAGAGTGTGTGTCAGCTCCCTCTTGATCTTACCCTTCTTCGATTAAGTCACATCAACATCATCATTAAGAAATAGTATTAATGAGTCCATATCGCTAAGGAATCAACATCATAATATCATCACAAAGACCATGTCATTGTCGAGAAGTTATCCTTGTTCGTATCATCATTTAGCAATTCATTCAAGGAGTTCAATCAATATCAACATCAAGGAGTCCACTTCATCAACATCCCGATCATCATCATCCTCAAAGAGTGAGCATTAATTTAGATCAAAATCAATGAGTCCAATCATATCATCCACATCATCAATCATTGTTAGCAAGGAGTACTTATCATCATCAACAAAGAGTACACATTGTAAACATCATAGAGTACACATCATTTGTTATTAAGGAGTCCATATCATCATCCACATCATCAAGAAGTCCATATCAACATCAAAGAGTTCATATTTACATCATTAAGAAGTCTATACATCATCAAAAAAACCACATTATTATCAACAAGTCCATATTATCAACAAAGAATTAGGGTTAGGTTCATTAGATTTTCTTCTCCAAACCCAACCTAGGGTTTTACAAATCATAGATAGTCCAATGTTAGTCTTAATTGAAGCAACAAGAAAAACACAAGCTATCTTTGAGATCAAGACAACTCCCTCTTGGTCTTGAGTCCTTTTAGAATTCAACCTACAAATCAGTGTCAACATTAAAACGTTAGATCTTTTAGCACTCATTTCATAAGCCCAACAATTTCTCAACCTTTTATATCCAGATAGGATTAACAACTATTGGCAAGGGTTTTGCATTCAAACACTTGTCATTTTCGAACAACATCCTTGCATCACTCATCATGATCTATCTTAAGTTCAGGTACTCCCTTTAACAAAATATTTCAATCTTCCCAAAGCTTTGTAGTACATTTGAGGGTCCATTCTATGCCAAAATCTCACTAAGTTTTGTAGTATTGTGAAGAAGAGCTTGGAATGGATGACCAAGGAGACGATATAGTCCTCCAATTCGTACCCAAATGACTTTAGTGGATTCAAAAGATGCATTTTTCTTCCATACTAAGGCTTGTCCATCAACAAAAGCAACTCTATATCCTTTGTCTTCAAGAGATGATATTGACAACAAAATTCTTCTTTAAACATATGAAATATTCAGAATGAGGGTTTAGATTCATAATCATTTCTCCTATGCCTTCTTTTTAATGATGACTCATTTACATCAGCAACAGATGCATGGTGTCCTCTTCTTCTTTTATGATCATCATCCCTTTCATAGTCACCTCTTTGATTCTTTTGAGGACATTGAGCCTGATAGTGACTATAAGCTTGACAACGAAAGCATTCAACATTGGTTAGATCTTTTCTATCTGTATTATCTTTATTGTCTCTTCTATCGCTTCTATCTCTTTTATTTGGAGAGGGGGGAGGAGGTATTTTATGAGAGTTAGAATCCTTCCTTGAAGCAGATCTTGGCTCTTGTCTTCTTTTAACACTTCTTTGGAATTTGCCAAAATTTTGTTTCTTCTTATTTCCCTTTGCATGAGTCGCAAATGCTTCTATACTTGGATTTTCAATTTCTCCTCTAGAATAAAGTCTTGACTCTTCTTGAGTGCATGTAGCCCATAGCTTGTCAAAGGTTGGAGCATTCTCTCTAGCGTTAATGCCTAATGCAAATGAGTCCCAAGATCTAGGGAGACCACCCAAAGCAACAACTACCAATTCCTTATTAGATACTTCTTCATCAATGGCTTTGAGTTGGTCTCTAATTTGAGATATCTTGACAAAATATGATGCTACCGTGTCATTCTTTGTCATCTTGATATTATGAAGTTGTCCCCTCAAATTGATGGATTGATTTACATTATTAATGGTATATAATCCAATGATGGCATAGTACATTGCTTTAGCTATCTTATGTTTAGCAATGTAGGGAATCAAATGATCCCTAATAGAGTCCAATAAAATGCTTCTTGTCAAAGCATCATCTTCATGAAACTTCGCCTTTCTTGCTTGATCAAATGGTTCAGTAAGTTTACCTATGACAATTCCCAAGACTTTGTTCCTTTCAAGAATGATTTCAACCCTTGCTTTCCAAGCCTTGTAGTTAGTGGCCCCTTCAAGCTTGCTTTCAATCTTCATGGAGGAATTCATGATGAAGGTTGCTAGTCACAACAGAGGATAGAACCCAAAACTTCTTTAAAGTACTTTTTAGATGCCCTTCAAGTGTACTTCATGATGATCTCTCTGCTCTTCACCAAAGCTCTAAAACCACGTTGAAATTCTAGTGATGCAATGACTAGAATAGTTTTTCACAGTTGATAATCAAATTCTATTGATACAAACAATTCCTTCTTTATCCTTTAACCAACAAGTCTCTATACATGAAAAAAATTCAACCGTTAATTCTTCATCAAGAGCAATAAATAGAGATCTCAGTAGACAACGAACATTAGACAATAAGCAAGAGACAAGAGACACCAAGATTAAGCTCATAGCCAGGGAAAAACCCAAAAATTCTTTCCTTATGAGAGAGAGATTTTGTCCATCAATAGTACATCAGAATGTTCCAACAAATAAAAATAGTCAACAATGAAATACCAATCAAGGTTTGCACATAGGAGAGATAATCCACTTTTGTCCAATGAATTAGGTTTGTATAAAGAGGTCGAAACTTAGGTCTGTAGCTACTAAAGTATGAGGCTAAAAATACCACAAAAGTCACCATAGAAATGTCAACAAATTGTCAAAGATTTGGCCCATTAATTGTAGTTAAAACTCTTAGTTAACTTTAGGTCAATGTCACATTAAAGTTACAATTAGCAAAAGTATCCACCTCTTTGATGTTTTCGGCCTTCTAGATGACACAAGATGGTAGCCCCAATAGAAATAAAATGCCCAAGACAAAATTTGGTTAACTTCAGTCCAAAGAAATAGGTCAACGCTGATCAAGAAATTCTTTCTTCTTCCTTGAACGTGTGGTGGCTCCTTCCTGTGATTGTAGATCAATCTTGTGTGATTGTGGTGGTCAAATGAGAGCCAATGAGCACTTATATATAGGCATCATGAGAGGGCTAATTAGCCCTAGTAGGCCGACATGAAGACCTTCTTAGAGTTGACTTGTAGGGCTTAGTTGGGTTGACTTGCAAGTGTCCAAAAAAATTGTTTGTTCTCCATGTTTGCATTGAAAAATGACGACCATAGCTACATTATTTTTCAACATCAACAAGTTCCAGGAATTCAAAGATGAAGTGGAAAAATTGATAGGTAGAAAGATCAAGATCTTGAAATCTGACATTGGAGGAGAATACAACTCGAAGGAGTTTGTTGCCTTCTGTAAGAAAGTTGAGATTAAGAGGGAGTTGATTGTCCCCTATAATCTGTCAAGGTCATGATGCATGATTTGGACTTGTCATTTTTCTTATGGTGTGAGGCATCACAAACAATTGTGTACATTGAAAATAGATGCCCTCATAAAGTTATGAAAGGTATGGCTCTTGAAGAAGCATTCTCTAGAAGGAAGCCAAAGGTTGGATTTATGAGAATCTTTGGCTGTCCTGTCTGCATCCATGTTCCTAAGGATAAGAGGAACAAGCTTGAGCCTTCAGGAAAGAAAGGCATATTTGTTGGTTATAGTGAATCATCAAAGACCTATAGAATATACATTCTAGAGCAACGATAGATTGAAGTTAGCCAAGACGTCACCTTCGATGAGAAAGTTACATATTGGAAGTCTAAGGAAGTCTCCATGGATTCCTTGGATGATGTTAAGCAGGAGGCTTCAAGGGAAGAGCATTTGAGTTCCACAAAATGTCTTGGAAGGCTAGAAGGGTCTCGTGGTCCAGTGGAACCAGTTGTCTTAGAGATCAAGATGAGACCAACATGGCTTAGATCTACATTGGAAGAGGCAAAAGGACATGCAAAACCGGATGGCACATCCAGAGAAGTCAAGAAACCCAAGATGTTTTCTAGCTATGTAGCTCTTATGAAAAATTTTATTGATGTAGAACCTTCCACTTATTAAGAAGCAACTAGCCAGCAAGTGTGGAACAAAATGATGAATGAACAATACCAATCTATTATGAAGAATGATGTTTGGGAGATTGTGCCAAGGCCTAAAGGGAAGTCAGTGGTGACTTCCAAATGGATGGTAGTATTGACAAATACAAGGCACAGTTTGTGGATAGAGGATTCTCCCAAAAAGATGGAGAAGACTATGATGAGACCTTTGCTCCAGTTGTCAAGTACACCTCCATTAGATCCATCATTTCTCTTGTTGTTTCGTTGGGATGAAAATTGCACTAGATGGATGTGAAGACTACTTTCCTCAATGGTGTGATTGAGGAAGGTGTACATAGAGCAACCTCAAGGCTTTGAGGTACATGGAAAGGAATTTCATATTTGTAGGTTGAGAAAGGCCTTGTATGGACTCAAGCAAGCTCTTAGAGCTTGGTATTCACGTATCGACAACTATTTGACAAGATTGGGGTTTACCAAGAGCGATGTTGATCCAAACCTTTATTTTAATGTTGTGGAGAATGCACCTGTGATATTATTGTTATATGTTGATGATTTGTTTTTGATAGGTGTTGAGCTTCTTATCATTCAATGCAAGAAGCAATTGGCTTCCAATTGTGATATGAAGGATCTTGGGATGATGCACTATCACTTGGGATTGGAAGTATGACAACAACCTGATGAAGTCTTCCTTGGTCAAGGAAAGTATGTGTTAAATATCCTTCAGAGATTTGGTATGACGAATTCCAAATCCTTGGCAACTCCCATGGTAACTAATTTGAAGTTAAGAGGCTCTGACGCCTTGGCCCATAGTGCTCACCAGGATGGGTGAGTGAGTGCTTGCTAGTTGAGGGTCTCAACATTTTGGCCTAGGGAGAAGCCATGAGATTTGAGGACCGATCACTATGGAGGAGTGAATGGCAATATGCTAATGACATTGCCATGGGTTTGGTACCACCCTGGATATGGCCTCTAGTAGATGTTGATGATTGATGATGATGTATAACCTTTTCTTTAGAGAAATTTGGCAACTTGAGAACATCTATGACAATGTTTATGAATACGTCCCTAGTTAAGATGGAGCATTGAATTTGTAACTATGGTCGGTCTCCATAATGTATATTTGTTCACTTGATGTATTTGTCTTTACTATTTATTATTGTAAAACATATTTTAAATGCTAGAGTCAAAAGAAAATTTATTTTGAGTCAAAGTCCCATTGCAACCTTTTAAAGAAGAAAATTTGAATTTTTGAAATGTAATTTTTGGCTCCAAAAGTTGTCAAGTTGGCCTCCCTCCAAGTCAAGTCAGCCCTAGCTAAAGACACACCCATTCAGCTAAGACAAACTATTATATAAAGGAAGTTCAACCTTCTCCACTTACATGTCATTATGAAGACCAAGCCTAGTTACACTTTTCAACAGTAGAGACTAATCCAAGGACAATTAAGTTATTCAGGAGAGTAATTTGAAACCCAATAACTGAAGACAAACTTATGAGCAGGAAGAGAAAATGCCAGTTCAGACAAGGAAGAAGTGTGTTGATAAAGGAAAACAAAGAGAGAATGAAGTAAATACTGTAGATCAAACAAATATACAATCATTGAACCGAAAGGACAAAGTCGAAAGGAGGTTTAGTTATGGAGAAAATGCAACCAATAGTGGAAGAAGTCATAGAACCTTCAGAGAACTTGGGAGACTCTAAACAAATGGGAGAACCAAATCAGGAACGATGTATGTATCAGCAAATAAGCCAGTTGAAAAGTGGATACCAAAGTCATGGAAGACAGACTACAAGAACAGAGCATAATGTACAGCACTGCCGGAAGGAGAAGCAGCCCCTTCATACCAAGGTGTTGTCGATACAAATGGGTATGAAAGGACATTGGCTTGTTTTTGTTTTTATATATAAAACTAGTTCAGAAGACTTTTATAATAGATATATTCTGTTAACTGAAACATGTTTTGCTGGATATCAAATTAAGGGGACATAATTCCCAGTCTAGAATTTTTGTTAAAAACTCAGGAAAAGTGAGGCTCAAGGTACATCGTACAAACTTCAAAAGTTTTTTGCATCCATATCCATGTCCCTATAAAGGTAACATAAAATCCTATCTTTTAAAGCTTATTTATTAGCAATCCTTTCACTGAAGCCGACTGCTTTAATTTGTTATGTGTTGCATAACCAGTTCCAGTTTCATACATTATGATAATATTTCCTTGGTGATCTTGTATCATCTTCTTTTTCCTTCCTGCCCTTACTAGCCCTGCCAATATTCAAACTACACCGCTCATCTGGGATCTTTTCATATGTGAGTGGCTTCATTTCTTCATCGAGAACTCAATGCTTGTGTTTCACTAATTTAGTTTCCTTGTTTTAAATACTACTTAATTTTAATAACAAAATATTTTACTTTTTTGACCTTTTGTCCCCTTTTCATTTGTGTGGGGTTGATTCTTGTCCTTGTAACAGTGGTTGTTAATGATCTACGGGCTTTGTCAAATCTATATTTCATATTTAGCAAGTTGAGTATGGCTTTCTAATCTGTCTTGTTAACAACATGGCATATGTGGCATAAGTCCCCATCGATGAACTGAATTATTGTTTATTGCACATTATATTTGTTCTCCATTCTACTTGGGACATTTTACAATAAAGAATGAAACTAAAATCTCTATGTAGGCCAGGCTTGCATAGTCATGATTGGCTATATTTCACATTTTTATGTTATTTGTTGTTTTATTAAACACCCATCTTGAAATACTCTTATCTAGTTTAGAAATAGCCATTGTTAAAGGTAATTTTGGGAGTTTCGTTAATATTTCCATGATTTATGATATAGCTTTTTCTTTCATTTTCCCAGCCTCTGCGATCAAAACACTGCCATGACTGTGAGAAATGTGTTCTTCGATTTGATCATCATTGTGTCTGGCTGGGGACCTGTGTAGGTCAAGGCAACCATTGCAGATTTTGGTAAGTCTCTGTCTTCAAGTGTTCATGAAGAAAGTATATAAGAACAAAATGCAATTATCTTTTTGAAAAAGTAGATTCTATTAATTGTTGAAAAATGTAACTAGGTTAGGTCTTCATAATGACATGTAATTATCATTTTATGTAAAAGATGTAAATAATTTTTTTTATTGTAATGCTTGACTCATGGGTTTCATGAGCAAGAGATTTTATTTTTAGTTAAGGCTGTGATTGCGAGCCCTTAGGGATTTTATCATCTAGTCATAAAAGTCTAAAGAGTCATTGTCATGTATTGAAGGAATGCTACACATTGTAAAAGTCAAATTTGTTTTTGTAATTCACCCTCCAAGACCTCGTCACTAGTCCTCTATCAAGTTGGCCTACAATGAAAGGGATTATTCTAGAAAGATGAAGTCGGCCTACTCCAGTGATCATGTCGACCTAATAGTCATGGACAAATCACTATATAGCAATGCTCGACCTCATTTGGAGGACATCAATTCGGTCAAGCAAGTTTGAGATAACCAAGTGCGAGAATCATCCTACAAGGAGCCTTAACATCAACGAAGGAAGAAGAAAGGATAGTGAAAGAAGTGACGTCATTGTGGGACTGTTTTTGGGCTAGTCTACCCTCACACATGCGAAGATTACAAATTTGAAGGAGGCCGAAGTTTGCAATCATACAAGGGTGATGTAGTTTGAGTAAAGACTTCGCTAAAGGAAGCCAAGTAGAAGTGAAATGAATCTCCCTCCAAAAGGGAGACTATTGAAGGATCAAAAGCCAATCTAGGTTTCTGTTGTGAAGAAAAGAGTTGCAGACCTACAAGAAGAGGCCAAAATTTTGAAGGAAGCCGAGAAGAGGAAGAAGAAGAGCAACGTTGATCTAAGGGTGAAGAAGAGGCTTGTGACTTAGTCTTGGAAGGGCTCTGAGTCTTTGTCATGGTCTTGGTATTCGTCAATTGAAGGTTCTATAAGAAGAATTTGTTTGGGTTTTCCTCTCAAATAGTGAGAGGGTTTGGCCCTAACTAACAACCTATATACTGTGTCTCGTCTCTTTATTGTTCATGAATTTGTAATTGTCTTGATGAAAAAAACACAATAAGCAAAAAGACACTCATAAGCAATTATCATAGTAGAGAAATCCCCTATCTATTGATGCCCTAGATTTCTCAACATAGTAATAGAGCTAAGGTGACAAAGTCAAGAAGAGGGCATCTAATCAAAGAGACACACAAGGGTCGAGTTTCAATAAAGGATCAAAGTGAGTCAAAGAATACCAAATTGAAAGTTCAAGATCTATATCATACCAAAACCCTAGATCGAAGAAATCTACTTCAGCAAAAGTCTTGGAATCATCATCAAGGAGGAAGCAGAAAGAAAGACCAAAAACCCTAGATGCATTTCCGAGATCATCACTCAACCATCATCTAAGGGGTAGAATCTTTTTCAAAGACTAAAGAAGGCTAGATCAAAGAACATTGTCATCATCTTCAAAAGGGTTTGTGAAACAAGCTCTCTCTCATTAAAGCAAAGCTTTAGCCTTTGAAGAACTCCATCTAAGTGATCTCTCTCCCAAAGGGATCAAGGATTACTCTTGAAAGAATATATCAAGAAATAGTCTTCTACTATCTATATCACTATCAAGTTAAAGGAAGAAGCAAGTGGAGAAAGCAACATCTACTCAAGTAAGTATATTTATGACTTCATCTTAATCTATCAAAACATCTTTTTGCAAGGAGATCAACAAATTAGTTGGGCTTCAAATTTTCTTGCATGGAAGAAAAGAACAGATCTAAACCTCATTGAGAATGGAGTCATGGAACACATCAAGGGGTCAATAACCCAACCTCCTAAAGCAGATGCTCAAGCACTTGCTAAATACATGAAAGGGGAAGTGAGGGCCCAAAGGATTCTCATAGAATCCATGAAGGACTCCCTCATCCCATATGTATTAAACTTAAGCACTTCAAAAGATATATCTAACAAATTGGTAGAGTTGTTTTCTATGAGTACTGCAGGAGAAGTGTCATGTCCCTTCTCAAATACATTAGTAACGCTGCTACACAGTTTTGCACATTTTTGACTAAGGAAGGGGGCCCCACACTTTCGACATTGGGACTTAGGGGCCAAATCGACTTTATTTAGCTGCTAGTGGAATGTGGGGGCCACCCACATAGGAGTTCGAATTAGCCATTTGATATGCTTGGAGGGAAAATCAAATGGGTGGATGGAGGGGCCCACATGAGGCTAAGGGGGCCCAAGGAGATATAAAGAGAGATCATCTCTCATTTTATTTTCATTCTGAATATTTGACAAACAAACTCACTTTTGTACGCTCTGCTGCTTAGTGAGTCTACCGACGGTTTAGTCACGAGTCTTCCGCAGGGAAGATTCAACCTCTACTTTGGGGGACCATCCGTGCCCGTCCTAGGGAGGTTGTTCCACAGAGATTGCAGGAGTTTCCAGCAGCAATTCACAGCTCGGTCAGCCATGCAGAGGAAGGGACTGCGTGTCTTCTGGGCAGCCAGAAATACGCAGAGGTTGATTTAGCCACTCGAGGCTGAAAATCCAAAGTCAAAATTAGAGAAATTCCCTTCTGGGTTTTTTTGGGTTTTGTCCAAGGAGTCTAAGGCTAAGAGGGCGGAGTTTTCTAGGCACTTCCCAGCAGGCCGAAAGTCAGCAAATGTAGTTGGAGAGTAGCTCCCAAGAGGCCGAAAATCCAAAGTCAAAATCAGAGAAATTACCTTCTGGGTTTTTTTGGGAATTGTCTAAGGAGTCCAAGGTTAAAATGGCAGAATTTTCTGGGCAGATTCTGGGCACTTTCTAGCAAGCCAAAAGTCAGTAGATGTAATTGGAGAGCAGCTCCCAAGAGGCCGAAAATCCAAAGTCAAAATCAAAGAATTCCCTTCTGTTTTTTTTTTGGGTTTTGTCTAAGGAGTCTAAGACTAAAAGGGTAGAATTTTCTTGGCAGTTTTTGGGCACTTCCCATCAGGCCGAAGTCAGCAGATCAACAGTTTACTAGGACAACGCAGAGCATAGTAGAGCAGCAGCTGAACAAACATCTTTCCAGCTATTCTACCACTTGGGTTTGGTCCAACTTGTCCTTTGAGACAAGCCTAAGTGCACTACTCCATTTATATATTGTACTCATGCTCTCATATTTCATAATATATGGCTTAGCAGTTCCAGTATTACAGTGTTTCATGGGTGTTTGCTAAATGTTTTTAATTTTCCATTGTTGCATTGTTTGTTTAATTGATTTATCACTCAAATTCCTGTTTAGGAACTTTACAGTGGTATCATAGCCTGATCTTGGTCCAACTGTGGGTAACTAGTAAGATCATGGGAGATTTGGGCATGTATGCACAGTGACGAGTTACATCGTACACTACCCATGGGTCAAGGGAGATTCAGTATGCAGGGATTTTGGGGTGGAATCCGCTGGAGTGATGAGAGGTTGGCTTAGTTGAGGAAGGTTTCAGACCAGATCCATCCTTGTCTTTACAACATAGACACTAGAGGTGCACAAGCCGTGGGAGTGCAACCATCTACACTATGTGGGGAAAGCCGATAGAATTAGGGCACCAGATCTCCTGGAAAGGAGCAGGCAAGCTAGAGACAGTTAGAGGATGAGTCAAGGAGACGATTTTGCTGGTGAAGACCTGGTCTTAGACATCAGGGGCCTGAGGAGGAGATTGAACATGAGGTAGAGGACATGCGAGAGTGTGAGGATCACATTGGCATACCTAGTGTGGCACAAGAGTCACCATTGTTGGAGGCCTCTTTGATAGCACCAGTTGACACCTTGGGGGAGAAAGTAGAGCATACACCCATAGGACCATACATTGATGAGGTGTCAGGAAATGTCCCCACTGTTGATGAGGAGCCAATAGATATAGAGGCATCCAGATCTATGACACAATTGTCGAACGAGAGTCACCTACAGCTGACTGATGAGCATGTCTTGCATGTTGAGTTGTTTAGACATACCAACACTGTTGGGTCACCTTTGCCCATTAGAGAGAGAGAGACAGAGCTACCTAGTCAGATCTCATGTGTTGACCTAGGTAGTGGGATGAGACGATCATAGTTGCACAAGATGCAACATCCGCAGGTTGGGCTTGTTCTATGTGCTAGAGTTTGTGCATTCGATCCCTCTCTTGGGGTTGGATGGCAAGAGATTTTGAGTTGGTACCCGGTGGAGTGGGCTAGACTCATGGAGATGGTCGTAGTTCGGAGTAAAGCTCAGTGGGAGCTCTCAGACATTGAGGGTGTTGGAGGCCCAAGTTGGCATTGGGATCTAAGCGAGGCTTCCTATCCGATATCAGACATACGGGATGGCTATGGCATTGATGAGGTAGTCAACCCCATGCTTGAGCGCATACATTCCTTAGGGTACCTCCAGTTGATGCTAGTGGCTAGGTGGTTTGTGAGCAGAATCCATTGGTTGTTTTGGCAGGTTGGTTGCGCATGGGGTCGTTGGATGATTAACATTCTTTGGCAGGAGCTGGTTCGAGGAGGTGGCATGGGTAGGCCACCAGACCGAATATTGTATGGAGACGATGTTCTCCCATTGAGGTTTAGAACTCATGGGTCACAGACGATCAACACAACAGAGATACCCCCCCAGCAGGAGGGGAGTTAGGGTGCTCAGGTCTACCAGGATGGACGAGGGGACATGATGCGTGTCATGGTGGGGTCACTATGAGAGTGGCAAACACTTTGGCACATGTAGGATAACATATGTTACGGGGTGGTATAATAGTAGGCAGCGGTACACAAGACTACACAAGGTCATGTCGTAGTGTTCAGTGTTATATAAAGGGATGTGGCCAGATGCATATAGATCCAATTCTAGGCCATAGCACCCAGTGGTGTGCAGGGCTATGCAGCGAGGAGTAGTGGTCTGCAGAGGAGCATGGAGATACATGGTGGTATACCATAGCATGTTCGTTTACACTGTGGGGTAGGAGGAGTGACTCGCATCTTATTAAGGACGTGCGGGGAGTGACAGGTGCAGTGACACAAGCAGGACACAAGAGGGTACAAGATGGTATAGCCGTAGTCGGGGGTATCCAGTAGTGTATAGGGATAGGTTGCGGCATATAGTGGCATTTCATGGAGTGCGGTGGTACTTGGTGGTATGCAGTGACACATGATGCGGTGCGATGGGCTCTTGGAGCTTTGCCTCCAGGGAGACTTATGGACAGGGATAGTAGGTGTACCATTGAACTCAACTCACCTAGGATTGATGAGCATTTGGGGACACCATGTTTAGTGGATGCAGGGCCTCGAGGGAGTCATCAGCAGATCCGAGGCGGAGAGAGGGTCGTCCGTAGGATTACTCTTGAGCATTCCTGCAGACCCTTGATCATACTCTTTGGGACATACCCACCCATCATCCTCCAGTGTCGCTTACAATCGCAAAGAGTTTGGTTGTTTCACTTTGACACTCTCCATTCAGGTAGCAGGGCATGGGGACTCACCCTAGGCACTTGGATGAGACACCACGTGTCATGGGCCGAGAGGAGACTCTCTAGTTGAGACACTTGGTAGGTGCATGAGTTGACGGTTACAGACTTAGGAATGGCATGGTTGATTATCGAGGTAGCATATGTTCCACCCCTAGGTTCACACTTGGGGAGGTGACCGAGAGGGAGTTACATGGTGTTTTTTCAGTTGGAAAACTTGGGGCGTTAGGGGAGCATGAGGTGCGGAGGATAATAGTCCTTGTTGGCAAGATGATACCTAGGCTTCTGGCATTACCCAAGCACATCATCGGGAGCTGGGATAGCAAATCTCGCTGTGTGATTTGGCAGGGACAAAACAACTGGATATTTGCGGCATGGGTTCTTGATGCTCAGTGCCTACTTGTTGGATACCTACAGGGGGTAGAGATGGCGCACAAAGGGGTCCCAACAACTAGTAGCATATCACATCGACAGACAGAGAGGATTGGGCTTTGTGGACCTCCAGTATGGTTATGGGATCCAGGGATCCAATGGATTGGTGGGATACTCCACTCCTCAGTGAGCATGGTTGGGATAACAAGTAGACTGATTTGTTCACAGGCGGACACATGGGTAATCACCGAAGTCCTCACTATAGGACAAGGCAGCTTGTTGCTCAGGATTTGGGCTAGCCATGGAGTGATAGGCGCTGGCACTGTTGAGTCACTTTGGCAAGATTGGCCTAGCCTTGATCATCGCATAGATTATGGCTGAGAGTTATGGGAGAGGAGGTTCTAGTACGAGCATGCTAGGCAGTCATTCATTACCAAAGTGTCACAATGTCAGCGAGATAGGTTCCTTTTGCGATGGGCAGGGGATTTTGGCATAACAGGGCTAAGCAGTTCAACTACCCGTAGAGGTGAGTTGGTTTCTATAGGGGAGGGTCATGCAGATCTTCCATTTGGTTTTAGTGATTCATTGATGGTGTGGGGAACTTCACCGGTGTGGCAGGGTGATCGACAGGAGGAGATCAGGGGAGGCCCGGGTAGATGAGGGTTCAGTTTCACCAGGATTGGATTGCATCTTCAGGAGTTTACTCTTGTAGTGCATGAGATGGACTATTCGGTAGAGTAGCTTCATGAGGATTCGGGCAGAGTTTTACATCGTCAGGATGCTCTACTTATTAGTGATAGACATAGGGGTTCTAATGCCCATATCTGACAGGATAGTGAGTGGAGAAAGGGGGTCTTCACATTGATCAGGTTGGTTTGGGATCCTGGTATCGAGGGACTCCTTCACTATAGGATAGTACAACGATCAGGGACGACCCAATGGCACATTTGGGACCCTGGTGAAGTTTGCAGTGATAGTGGGGTTCCACAGTCAGAGAGGGTGTTTGTTCAGGCATTGCTTGAGGACAAGCGATGTTTGGTGCATTGGAAGAGCTTTCCAGATGAGGATGCCACTTGGAGGGTGAGCATATTTTGGAGCACCCAACTTTGAGGTTGCTTGAGGGCAAGCAACATTTGGGAGGGGAGGACTGTCACGTCCCTTCTCAAACACATTAGTAGCAGGGTGTTGCTACATAATTTTGCACATTTTTGACTAAGGAAGAGGGCCCCACACTTTCGACTTAGGGACTTGGGCCAAATCGGCTTTATTTAGCTACTAGTGGAATGTGGGGGCCACCCACATAGGAGTTCGAATTAGCAATTCGATATGCTTGGATGGAAAATCGAATGGGTGGATGGAGGGGCCCACATGAGGCTAAGGGGGCCCCAGGAGTTATAAAGAGAGATCAATTCTCATTTTGTTTTCATTTTGAATATTTGATAATCAAACTCACTCTTGTACGCTCTGTTGCTTAGCGAGTCTACTGACTGTTTAGCCACGAGTCTTCCGCAGGGAAGAGTCAACCTCTACTTCGGGGGACCATCCGTGCCCGCCCTAGGGAGGTTGTTCCACAGAGATTGCAAGAGTTTCTAGCAGTGATTCACAACTCGGTCAGCCATGCAGAGGAAGGGACTGTGTTTTTTGGGCAGCCAAAAATACGCAGAGGTTGATTTAGCCACCCAAGAGGTCGAAAATCAAAAGTCAAAATCAGAGAAATTCCCTTCTGGGTATTTTGGGTTTTGTCCAAGGAGTCTAAGGCTAAAAGGGCAGAATTTTCTGCGCAGTTTTTGGGCACTTCCCAGCAGGCTGAAAGTCAGCAGATGTCATTGGACAGTGGAGAGTAACTCCCAAGAGGCTGAAAATTCAAAGTCAAAATCAGAGAAATTACCTTCTGGGTTTTTCTGGGTTTTGTCTAAGGAGTCCAAGAGTAAAAGGGCAGAATTTTCTGGGCAGTTTTTGGGCACTTTCTAGTAGGCTGAAAGTCAGTAGAGGTAGCTGGAGAGCAGCTCCCAAAGGGCCGAAAATCGAAAGTCAAAATTAGAGAAATTCCCTTCTGGGTTTTTTCCAAGGAGTCTAACACTAAAAGGGCATAACTTTTTGGGTAGTTTTTGGGCACTTTCCAGCAGGCCAAAGTCAAGAGATCAACAGTACTAGGACAACAGAGAGCATAGTAGAGCAGTAGTTGAGCAACCATCTTTCCAGCTATTCTACCACTTGGGTTTGGTCCAGCTTATCCTTGAGACAAGCCCAGGTGCACTACTGCATTTATATATTGTATTCATGCTCTCATATTTCATAATATATGGCTTAGCAGTTCTAATATTACAGTGTTTCATGGGTGTTTGCTAGATGTTTTTAATTTTCCACTGTTGCACTGTTTGTTTAATTGGTTTATCACTTAAATTCCTATTTAGGAACGTTACAAGAAGTTATCTCACTAAGGTAAGAACTCTATAAATTGAAGATTTCAAAGGAAGAAGGAATAACCTCATATTTCATGAGGATTTCTGAAATAAGAGATCAACTTCAAGATCTGGGCGAAATAATGTTTGACAGAGAAATGACCACTGTAGTATTAAATGCACTACTAGAGGAATGGGGGAACTTCACTTCAAGTATTTATGCGAAGAAAGAAGCCACTCCTTTCCAGGATCTATTGTCACTATGCAAGATTGAAGAAATCAGGTTGAAGGCAAAAACTGATGTAGGATCAAATGAGCAAAATCAAGCATATGCTGCTATGACAAAGAGAAAAGGAAAGTTTGGTAAATTTGGTCCTCAAAAAAAGAAGAACATGGCTAAGATTCAATGCTATGGATGTCAAGAATATGGGCACTATAGAAGAGATCGTCCTAAATTTAAGAAGGACAATAACAAGAGGAATAAGGAAGAAGCCCATATTACCGAAGAAGTGGAAGAACCTGAGATGAAGAAGCTTAAGAGGTAGGAAGTAAAAGATCTCTACTATGACTAAGATGATCTCCTCCACTAAGTACTCTTCAGTTGTGTAAATTATAACTATCTAGATAGGAAGCATTGTAAATAAGATAGGATGCATCATATTAGAAATGACATCATGGTAGAAGCATTAAAAGTAAGAGTTCGCGACATCACCATAGGTAACATGAAGGATGTCTGGAACAAAATCTATGGCAGTCACTATGAAGGATATAGCTCTTGGAAACCTCATTGAAAGCTCAAGTGCCACTAATGGGAATAAGGAAAAAGTCATCTAGGACAAGGCTCATCATACATTAGTCAAAAGAAGACACCTACTGGATAGGGATATGCTAGATCCTCAAGATTCTCAGATGGAATCTTCATTGAAAGGTTCACCGATCATGAGGGGAAGCAAGTGTTTCATTAAGAATTTCAAACTTGTGGAATTCATTGTATAATGATATGATGACATAAAAGTGAAGCAGATCAAGGTATTGAAGCTCTTTCATTCAAAGGAAGCTGATGCAGAAAGTCTGGATGACCCAAAGAAAAAAATGAGGTATGTGTGCTTACGTTTGATATTGTGGAAGTCATGTCATATGGTTGCAAATATCATAAACCGATGCTCTATCTTAAGAGCATGATCAAAACAAAGGGTCTCCTCCCTCAAAGTGATGCAGGAATGCATGGGTCGCATATTCACTAGATGAAATCAACATAATATGTCCTCATATGAAGTATGAGGTGGTTGACTACAATTGAGGAACTCTGATTGGAAGCTCCTGGGAATGAAATGTGTGAAGAAAGGAAGGAAGAAATTGTGGAATATGCAACCATGGTAAAAGGCAATCAACATCTGGAAGACCAAGAAAATTTGACTAGGATATCTCCATGGAAGATATGAAGACTCTGAAAAAGTAAGAGACCCTTGACAATATATATTTGGGAGATGTGTTGATATGTATGCAAGATGTTGATGCAAACTAGAAGATGTCATGATGAAAGACCATAAAAAAGGTAATGTTTTTAATATTTTTGAACAAATATCTGGATGGGTTTATGCAGGATTGCCAAGGGTAGAACTATGTATGTCTTCCTAGAGAACCATGTAGAAGGATGCAAGATCCTTCCAAAGAAGATAGTATGAAGAAGGCAACATGACATGAAGCAAGGCCAGATGAAGATTGATGGATTGCTTTCTGATGAAAGGAATGATGACATGACTGATTCATGGATGAAAGTGATGGACGGTTTGTGCCCTATGAAGAAGTCCCAAAAGATGAAGACTCCATAAAGAAATTCATGACATCGAAGGAAGGAGCTCTTCAAGCAGCTAGTTGTCTATTCATCTCCACCTGAGGAGCTGTTGTAGGTCCCTAATTAAGAGGGAGCCTGGAAACAAGTTTTCTTACTTGGAAGAAACTTGGAAGCAAAAATTCCTAAGCCAAGAGGGAGCTTAGGTCCATTCCTTCTATAGGAATGAGTACATTCCTTTATTGGAATAGATATGTCCTTCGTAATTAAGAGGGAGAGATAGACACATCATTCTGGTCTTCACATGGGAAGACATAATGGAGGATTGTGTAATCATTTGGCATCTGATGCTCTTTGAGGATGAGATAGGGCATCCAAGATAAGAGTAGTCATAGAGGATCGATATTCTTTGAGGAGTGAGAATCCAAGATAAGAATAGTCTTGATGGAACATGCCCTGAGAACCCGGCTGGGGTATGTTCCAGGAGAGACAATGATAAGGGTGTCTATAAATCATTGGTCTCACTAGCATTGAGCTCAGATCTTGTGGAGAGATAGGGTTGTTAGTCAAGGCCTTGCTATGTGACAACGCTAGTTGATATGATTTTTTATAGATGGGTTACCAATCCGATTCTTCTTATGAGAATTTTTCAATTTGAGAATGACCAAGTACCATTATGAATACATCCCTAGTTAAGAGGGAGTGTTGAAAAGTGTAACTAGGTTCGGTCTTCATAATGACATGTAATTATGATTTTATGTAAAAGATGTAAAGAAGAAAATTAAAATTATTGTAATGCTTGACTCATGTGTTTCACGAGCAAGAGATTTTATTTTTAGTT
The DNA here is from genome assembly GCA_000404065.3 of Pinus taeda. NCBI lineage: Eukaryota > Viridiplantae > Streptophyta > Pinopsida > Pinales > Pinaceae > Pinus > Pinus taeda. The sequence continues at coordinate 167,793 of APFE031650057.1, read as the reverse complement.
AAGGCTCCCATTGTGAGCCCTTAGGGATTTTGTCCTCTAGTCATAAAAGTCTAAAGAGTCATTGTCATGTACTGAAGGCATGTTACACATTGTAAAAGTCAAATTTGTTTTTGTAATTCACCATCCAAGACCTTATCACTAGTCCTCTCTCAAGTCAGCCTTCAATGAAAGGGATTATTCTAGAAAGATGAAGTTAGCCTACTCCAGTGATCATGTCGACCTAATAGTCATGGACAAACCACTATATATAGCAGTGCTCAGCCTCATTTGGAGGATATCAATTTGGTTAAGCAAGTATGAGATAACCAAGTGCGAGAATCATCCTAGAAGGAGCCTTAACATCAGCAAAGGAAGAAGAAAGGGTAGCGAAGGAAGTGACATCATTGTGGGACTGTTTTTGGGCTAGTCTACCCTCACATGTGCGAATATTACAGATCTGAAGGAGGTCGAAGGTTGTAGTCATACAAGGGTGATGTAGTTTGAGTAAAGACTTCACGAAAAGAATCCGAGTAGAAGTTAAACGAATCTCCCTCCAAAAGGTAGACTATTCAAGGATCAAAAGCCAATCTACGGTTTTTGTTGTGAAGAAAAGAGTTGTAGACCTACAAGAAGAGGCCGAAATTCTGAAGGAAGTCGAGAAGAGGAAGAACAAGAGCAGTGTTGATCTAAGGGTGTAGAAGAGGCTTGTGACTTGGTCTTGGAAGGGCTCTAGTGTCGAGGGTCTTTGTCGTGGTCTTGGTATTCGTCAATTGAAGGTTCTATAAGAAGACTTTGTTTGGGTTTTCCTCTCAAAGAGTGAGAGGTTTTGGCCCTGCCTGACAACCTATATACTGTCTCTTGTCTCTTTATTGTTCATGAATTGGTAATTGTCTTGATGAAATGAACACAATAATAACATAAGAAAGAGAAGATCATAATCAAGAAGCAAAAAGACACTCACAAGCAATTATCATAGTAGAGAAATCACCTATCTATTGATGCCCTAGATTTCTCAACATTAATCATGCAGATGATATCTTGATTTGTAGCTACCTAGGTATAGGTATATTATTAAAAGCGAATTTGAATTTATATTTCCATCCTAAAATGCAAGTTAGCCACAATCACTAGTCAACCTGCCCACAATAGTCATGTCCTTTTGCACATTGATACAACTATAAATTCGGCACCAATCCTCTTTCAGTTGGACATGGAATTCTGATCTCATACATTATGAGGCTAACATATGATCTCTGAGACTTGCATTTATTTTAGTGGCTTGTCATACATATTGAGGCTCACATATGATCTTTGAGACTCGCATTTATATTACAGTAGCTCGTCATACATCATGAGACTCACATATGACCTCTGAGACTTGCATTTATATTACAGTGGCTCATTATACATTCTGAGGCTCACATATGATCTTTGAGGCTTGCATTTATACTACAGTCGCTCGTCATACATTTTGAGGCTAACATTTATATGACAGTGGCTCATCATACATTTTGAGGCTCACATTTATATTACAGTGGCTTGTCATACATTCTGAGGCTCAGATATGATTTTTGAGACTCACAATTATATTACAGTGGCTCGTCTTACATTCTGAGGCTCACATTTAAATTACAGTGGTACACTATCAATCTCTCAGGCATGCAATCGATCCTTGAGACATGCAATTGATCTCTGAGGCCTGTATTTAAATTATAGTGGCACAGTATCGATCTCTGATGCACAGAATTGATCTCTGAGACACAATTGATTTCTGAGGCACATAATTGAATTACAGTGACATCGTTTGACTTTGGGGCATCATATTACATTAGAGTGGTTCGCATTGTCTTCTCTATGGCTCAAATATTACAATACTCATGTTCTGTGACTCACATATCTTATTGTGTGGTACGCTTTGTATGGCTCACAATGTTTTGTGGATCGCATTGTATCTATGGCTTGTTTTCTTGTTGCTCACATCATCTAAGGTAATGACTTGTATGGATAGCCTATAGTAGCTCGTATTCTTTGTATGAACAACGTATGGTAGTGACTTGTATGGACAATGTATGGTAGCTCATATTCTCTATATGGATAGTGTTGTATGGTCAACATATGACATTTTGTGTATGGACAACGTATGGTAGTGACTTGTATGGACAGTGTATGGCAACTCGTATTCTCTATATGGACTGCATTGTATGGGCAACGTATGACATTCTTTGTATGAGCAGCGTATGGCATTCTTTGTATGGACAACGTATGTTAGTATGGACAACATCATATGGCATTCTTTGTAACTTGCATGACAAAATCATAAATGTTTGTATGGTTATGATTTTTGCACCCGATCATGACTGTGATCTTCATAACCGTGATTAAAGGGATGATAATGATCTATATGGTAGTAACCTTAACATGACAATGACTATGATATAGAAATAACCTTGTATGACAGTGATCTATTAATATGGCAGTGACCTTGAGGGATATTGATATAACAATGACCTTTATATTGAAGTGTATCTATGACTGTGTCTCTATATAGCCCGATACATGACAATGTACAATGATATATGTGACATGATCCTATGACAACATCCTTAATTACAGTGATATGTATGACAATTGACAATGATGATGGCAGTGATACTTGACAGATTTGTCAGCTGCTAGGGTTGGCCCTAGGAGGCCTTATGTATTTGATGCTAAAAGTCTTGTGTCTCATTGTCTTAGTTGAACATTTGATGAATATCTAATAGAAGAAGAATCTAGTTTGGTTTTCTCCCTAGTCTCTGACCTAAATCCTGGTGTCTCTATTATGTATGCTTTTCTTCTGATGTTATTTACTATTTTGTTGCATTGTTGATATTATTGTTCTCTCTACATGGTTGCTAATGATGATATGATGTTATGGGGTAAATGTAATAATGTTGAAAAAGTTAAAAAATGCAATTTTCTACAGTAGAGAACAATCTAGCTCTAAAATTAGCATGGAATCAGAGTGGCTAAAGAAAAGTCATTGAGATCACCCCAATGAAGACACCTATGTTGGAGTTGAGGATCAAGTATGATTTAGAAGTTTCCATGATATTATGAGTAAGTAGCCATTAAATAATTCAAGTACTTATGACAAATTTAGAGAAACCCTAGTTGGACTTGTCTTCTACCCAATAGGAGATGATATGATACAGATCTAGTGATCTTCTTGTACATTGATAAGTTGGGCTTGGATGTCAATGAAAGAAATCAAGGATACAGGTGGTGTTTAAGAGGAAACATTTCTTCTGAAGACGACATTAACATATGGTTGAGGGTCCATGGTGCAAGATCAAGAGGGAGTTGATAGCTTCCTACAATCCTCATTAAAGATAAGTACTCTCAAGGCTTATGCAATAGTGTCCTTGTTTAATTGATTTTTTCTTAGATTTATGTTTATTCTTCCTGCATGAGTATTTGAAAACACTAATTTCTTAGATGAGGATGTGATCCATCTTGAGGATCCTCATAATGTAGAATAATGCAGGAGGGAGTTGATGCAGGATAATGAAGAAGCCACTCTCATATCTAGAAAAGAAATCCACTCCTGCCTCATCACCAGATACACTTTTGTTATGTTTATTTATTTTGCTATTATTGCTCTTGATCTTGTTCTGGGATCAACAGGTACATCTGATGAATGTGAGGACCAAGTCCTCTATATCGAGATTGAGAATAATGTTGAGCCATCCCATGATTAGAGTGGCGCTTAAAAGATGAACAAGAGCTTAGACCTTGAAGGAAGGATTTCGTCTCTTAGGTTGATATTTATGATTGAAGAGGTTTCCTATTCAGAGGAAGCAGACTATCATGTAACAATGATATATTTTGAGATAAGAAAAAGATGAGAAGTGATATGTCCTTCATGCAAGGACCATTCTAGATGAAAAAATGCAACAGTGCTAGATACTTCAACAATGTTAAAATTCATCAATGAGAAGGAATAGGCTCTCAGAGGGAGAGGATTGTAGCTCCTATTACCAGATGCACTATTATCAAATGTATGTGAAGTTGGCTCCCTTCATGATGTACTTGGAGCTACCACAAGGCTTTGAGGCACAGAAGATGAGACTCATGATTATAGATTGGAGAAAGTCCCATATGAACTCAAGCTAGTTCCCTAGAGTTGGCATGCTTGGATTGATGGACATTTGATGCGAACTCCAACCCCTCTTCAAGGTTGAAGGAGTTAACCTCTGAGCCTTGATGATGAACTACTTGAGATCAAGAGTGTAACGAAGAGATGATGAGGAATTCCTTGTTAAGGGAAGTATGTTGTCAGAAACTTGGCATGATGGATTACACTGAAGTAGTTGAGAGAGACTCCTCTTCAAATTCAGATTTGATGGATCCTATGATAAGCTGTCAGTCAGATATATCCTTGCTTTGCGTCATCCACTCTAAGCCAAATAGAGCCTGGTTATGTATATTGAGTTGTTGTCAAACATGTGCTGAGATATCTAAATGGAACTATTAATCATGGACTAAGATACATTGCTGGACTTCATACACCAATGTTGACTAAGGCTGAAAATGTTATTGACAAAAAAGCACATATGAGTGCTACTTTAGCTTGAGGCCTGCCATGATTTCCTGGATGAGCCAGAAGTAAAAGTCTATTGCGTTGAGTACAACAGAGGCAGATTACATCGTTGCTAGCATGGCTAGCTTCGAGGCAGTGTGATTGAGAAATCTCTTTGGAGAGTTGTTTGAGCAGGTACTGGATGCGATTGTGATTGGGATTTGACTTTTAGAGAATCATGTGTTCCACTACAGGTCCAAGCACATTGAGAGTAGAGATCACTATATCCGGGATATGGTGCAGAGAGGAGCAATAAGGCTCCAATTCATCTCGACTAATGAGTAGATAGTTAACATTTTTACCAAGCCTTTGCCGAAAGGGAAGTTCCCGGTCTTTAGACAGCAGCTTGGATTGGTGGATGTGACCCTTTTAGGAAGTGGTCATGGTTGATCGAGAACATCGAACTATGCTCTTCCCCCCTGTTTGAGCTCCCAGGTTGGGAATGGAGCTAGAGAGCTCCTGGCGTAGGATATACTATGATCCTTACCTCCAATGGTAAGTGGTATCCTGCCTGTTTGAGCTCCCAGGTTGGGAATGGAGCCAAAGAGCTCCTGGGGTTGATGGAATCATGGACAATAGGATATACTGTGATCCTTACCTCCCACGGTAAGTGGTATCCTGCCTATTGTCACTGTAGAGTGTGTGTGATCCTTGTCACTCATTGCAAGTTGGGTATCCTCCCCTACCATCATAACTGGGAGTTGACAAAGTATACCCCAATATGCATCCTACCCACAAGCTCAGTTTGTTGGGATTTCCACCCATTTGGCCAATGGGTGAGGCGAGACTTGGGTGTGTTTGATCTTCACCACTGGTAAGCCACTTTATTCTTGAGGATCAAGATGGGAAGATCAACGGACAATAGGATAGGCTGTGATCCTTACCTCTCATGGTAAGTAGTATCCTACCTATTGTCACTGTAAGGTGTGTGTGATCCTTGTCACTTATTACAAGTTGGGTATCCTCCCCTACCATCATAACTGGGAGTTGACAAAGTACACCACAATATGCATCCTACCCACAAGCTGAGTTCGTTGGGATTGCCACCCATCTGGTCAATGGGTGAGGCAAGACTTGGGTGTGTTTGATCCTCACCACTGGGAAGCCACTTTATTCTTGAGGATCAAGATGGGAAGATCAACGGACAATAGGATAGATTGTGATCCTTACCTCTCATGGTAAGTAGTATCCTACCTATTGGATATAGGGTCTCAAATTAATCTCCCCTATGATGATTCTTCTTCGTTAGATTGAGACATCATTGTTTAGCTAAGATGAAGGTCGTGGAACTTGACTGGGAGATCAGTGGGGTTTCGAGGATCTAATTGATCTCCCCTACTGTTGGTTGTGGACTATTCTTCTTCTATGAGGCGAGATGAGATGAGATGAGGCATGATGCAACGATGATGACACATCCGAGACTAGACTTATGATGAGAATGGAAATCCCTCCCCTGTTGATAGGGAGTGTTGAAAGTGTTAATTTGGTAGCTTAGGGACAAATTCCCTCCACTGGAGAGCCTTCCTCATCTAGAGAAGCCCCTACTAGCCCTTGGAAGAATTTAATTTGGTCAAGGAGAAATATATATATTTTTTTAAGGTGAAACCCACATGTGCACAGAAGTACAGGGCAAGCTAATTTGACCCCTTGAGACATATAAATAGATCATTTGTCACATCTCTTTGGAACATCATCACACATCACATTTCTTCTCTTGGATTAGTTTGACTACTACTAAAATTGTAGGTTCTTTTCACATGTGCGAAGGAGAGAGAGAGTCTTTTCTGATTGGCCGAATTCATCCTCTGTTTTGCGACCTCTGTTTTGCGACCTTGACCAACTTTGACTTCAGTTGACTTGGGCTCATTTTGACTTGGAAATTCCAATTTTATCTTTGTTTTGTGAGGCCGCATTGATTGAGAGAGAGGCCGAATTTTTCTAGGCTATTAGACCGCGAAGTTTATTTCTCCTTTGACTAAGGTTTTGAGGACTATTTTGACTGAACTTTAACCAGCAAGGAAGGCTGCATCTATTGGTAGGTTGACCGAACCTTTTGGAGTAGCTTTGACCATTAACTTTTGGATTGGTTAGGGCATCTTTGACTATTGTTGACTTTGACCAGAATTGCAAACTTTGACTTTGGATCAGATTTGAATTTTGGGTTCATCTCTCATTGGATATTGGTTGGTTGATTTTTGGGATAGTCAAAGGTTTGACTTTGAATTATTGTTGATGAATTGGAACATTGTATCTCTCTGTTGAACATTTGATGACAATCTAATAGAAGAAGAATTTGAAAAGGGTTTTCCTTGTTGTGGGGTTTCCTTGGTCTTTGACCAAATATTTGTCTCTCTTATTCTCGTTCTTGTTCTTGGTTGTCTTCTATTGTGCATTGGATTTATTGTTCTATCTACAATTTTTTTGTCATTAGAAGACTGAATAAATTTATTGCTAATTGAAGAAGCATTGGAATAAGTGATTGTGTTAAGCATAAAATAGTGGAAAAATTAACATGGTTTCAGCTGAGGTGAAGACAAGCCCAAGGAGACAAGAGACAAAAGAAATCACCTTTGAAGGAATTTATTTGGAAGAATCTACTTGTTCAAGTTGTCTACCTCATACTTAAAGGATGTAGAGAAGTTGGATGACTCATCTAATTTTGTTACTTGGAAGATCAAGTTGGAAGTGACATTGGATGAAAATGATGTTTTGGGAATATGTAGAAGGAAAAGTACCTGAGCCATCAAAAAATGCTTCTGCTGCTGCCAAGGTCAAGTATAAGAAAGGTGAGATCAAATCCAAGAAAATAATTATTGATTCTTTGAAAGATCATTTGCTTGATTACATTGGAAAGTTGAAGAAGTCCAAGGATATCTATGACAAGCCAGTTGGGATGTATGAGGTCTACAATTTGAATCACATTGTCTCCCTTGAAAAATCAAATCGAGGACATCAAGATGAACAAGGGAGAGACTTTGCAGTCATACTTCATGAGATTATCATAACTCAGGGATCAATTGCTGACTGCTGGAGAATCTGTGTTTGATAGAGAGTTGGTACTCGTTGCACTTCAAAGTCTTCCCCCAATTTGGGAGACATTCATTACAACTATTAGCAACAATGACAAGTTCCCATCATTTGATGAGCTCATTGGCAAGTGCACTCAAGAAGAAACTAGGATGATATCTAGAGGAAGGATTCAAAAGCATGAAGAATGAGAACCCTCTGTATTTGCTGCACATAATAAGAAGAGGAAAGGAAGGGGAAGACCTTCTAGTTCAACAAAGCCTACCTCTGAATCAAAGGAATCCAATAAAAGAGGGAGGAGAATTGAATGCTTCAATTGCCACAGGCATGGTCACTATGCCCGAGATTGTCTGGAAAAGAGAGATGCTCTAAGGTATAAATACAATTGTGGCTACAACAACAACATGTTTAATGATAAAAGAAGAAGAGATGCTCCCAATGATCGTGATAAAGGCCATCGTCCTCAAAAGAGATCAAGAAACTCAAGGTATGGAAATAATGTAGTTGTTACTCAATTTGAATATATTCTTAATTCTACAATTTCTATTTCCTCTCCTTAAGATTCGTTTGATAGTTGGTTGGTAGATAGTGGGGCCTCTAGACACTTCATTGGATATCGTGAAGTCCTCTCAAACTTGGTTGAGAGGGAGACTAATTTGAAGATCATTCTTGGGTACAACTCTACTTATCTTGTGAAGGGTTTTGGCATGGTTTCAATTCATTTGGATTAAGGGGAAATCGTATATCTTCATGATGTTATGTATGTATTGATTGAAGAAGAACCTTGTATCTATATCTGCCTTGGAAGACAAAGGGATGAGAGTTTCTTTCATAAGAGGAAAGGTCCTCACCTGACCTTGGAATATCCCATGAGCGATGCATTCACCTTGGGATCAAGAATTGAAGGACTCTATAGAGTTAATGGAAGATGATGCAAGCAATGGTACATGATAGCAATCATCAAAGTGAGTTATGGCATCGAAGGTTTGCTCATTTACATGAATCCCTGCCTAAAGTACAAAGGATGGTTTCTAGAATGCCTGAGGTTCAAGCTAGTCATGATGGAGTATGTCCGAGATGTGCCCATGGAAAGAAGTCAAGGGGACGATTCCCTTCTAGCAAAAGCAGTACCAATGATAATCTATAACTCTTACATTCTGATCTATGTGGACCCATGCCGGTAAAATCTGTTGGTGGCTTTCTATATTACATGTTCTCTCTCCCCTAGAGACCCAAACAGCTATAAAGGAAAACCAATCAAAGGCAAAAGGTGTTGAAAAGTAACTAGATTCGGTGTTCATAATGACATGTGTAATTGTGATTTTATGTAATTGATGAAAAGAAAAAAAATAAAATTATTATTGTAATGCTTGTCTCATGGGTTTCATGAGCAAGGAATTTTATTTTAGTTATGGCTCCCATTGTGAGCCTTTAAGATTGAGTCATCTAGTCATAAAAGTCTAATGGAGTCTATGTCATGTGTGAAGGACCCTTCTTGGGCATGTTATAACTTGTATGAGTCATTAGATAAATGTAAACAACCCTCCAAGACCAAGCCAAGTCTCCTCATGCAAGTCGACTTCAAGATGAATTAAATGATCTCCCCAAGTGACATGTCAGCTCACACCCAAGTCAAGTCAACTTATATTGACAGGAAACAAGTATAAATAGCCAAATCGGCTGTCATTTCAGAGCAAGATTTTTGGTGAAGATTTTAGAGAAGGCAATCCGAGAAAAGGTGTGAAAGATTTCTATCTAAGGGTAAATAACAACCCTACATCCCAACGAAGGAAAGAATATCAAGTTTGAAGGAAGATCGAAGATATTTCGGGACTGTTTTCTGGGTAAGGTCTGCGACATATGCGAGGAAAGGTAAGAACAAAATTACAGAAGACAGGAATCTAAATTAAGTTGTTTATGCTGCATACCAAGTCAATATAGAGCATCTTCCTAGTTAAAGAAAAAAAATAAGGGACATAACTCATCCCTTATCAGTCACATGTGCAAGAAAGAGAGAGTCTACTATAGCAGGCCGAAGACTATAGTCAAGGTGACCAAAAAGTTCAAATCTGAGTTAGAGAAGTGAAGGCTAAACTGCAGAAAGTTGACTTGGTCTTGGAGAGGTCATTTTGGTCAAGGGTCTAGGTCATGGTCTTGGTATTCGTCAATTGGAGTCTCTGTAAGAAGAAGAATTTGTTCAGGTTTTCCTCTCGAAGAGTGAGAGGTTTTAGCCCTGGATGATAGCCTATATTCTGTGTCACTTGTCTCTTTATGGTTTATGCATTGTAGTTGTTTGATGAAGAAGAACATTGATAACCTAAGTAAAAGAAGATCCTAATCTAAGAAGTAAAAAGCACTCACAAGCAGTTAGTAATAGAAGAGAAATCACATAATTGCTATGCCGTAGATTTCTCAACAAAAGGCATATGAAGAAGGGTGGAAAAACAAAGGTCGGGGTAACTCGTGTACCACGATTTTCTCCCTCCTACACTCATATACCCAGTTGTGGGCTTCCCTCATCATAGCTACCCTTGTACCATGACATGTGGCTTGGAGCATTCCCCTGATCCCCACTTTGTTCCATCACTATATCACATGCCACCTACCACTTAATGGATGTACCATGGACATGCCACTCCCCTTTAAAGGCTAAAACCATCCAATAGGGTCCTTGGTTAACCCCTTATTGAGCTTGGAGACACTTGTACATGCCAAAGCCCACTATGGAAGGGCATGCCACCATGAAGTGCCCCATTGATTCCATGATTTGTAAGTTCTTTTACTTGATTATTGCAATGATTTTTTGTATTGAAGGGCAAGGGGATGCATTGGATCTTATGCAGGATTGCAAGTGGGTCTCCATTTGGGGTTTGGTCTCTCTATACGGGTTCCAAGCCCTCTAGAGGGTCACATTGGCACTTCTAGGGTGAGCGTAGAGAGCCATGGGCCTCCACCATAGTAGGCAACACTTCATGGATCACCAACACCATTAAGTGATTGCTCGTGTTCCACCTTTTGGACGAGGATGATACTTGTTTCACCATACCCAACCGGCTCCACGCTTGCACCATACACTTGGCAGATGTTCCAGGGTCCAAATGAGGATGTGTCTCACTACATGAGACAAAGGGAGGGCTTATGTCATCATCCTAGCCCTTATAGATGGTTTACAGACATTATTGATCCACTTGGAGATCCATGAGGATGTCATTGTGCCCCCACACCCACTTGGGAGCATCACATGTGACCTGTTTGGAGCCTTTTCACTCAACTTGGCACATTTGAACTCCAATAGGGCTCGTCAATGGCTCAACCACACATCATATTCATTATTTTGCCCTCTTGAGAGGCTATTCTTTGTATTATTGAGTTATCTTGGTGGGCTTGTCACCATGTCATGTCATTATTATGTATTATTTTATTATTTGGCGCTAAATTAGGTTAATTAGGAAAATCGAATCCCCTTTAGAGTTGTATAAATGAGAGAGGCTCATTCCAACCTCTCATCATCACTTGGATTGGATTAGTATCTCTTGAGAGATTTTCACACTTTTTCCTGGGATAACTTTTTTGAGCTTTCTTGATACACTATGATGTTTGGATTTTCGCTATTGTCTTTGGAGCTTCTTTCTAATGCGAAATTGATGAATGGATATACTCTCTCTCTTATGTAAGTCAATTTTTTTATGTTATTCTTGGTATCTTACGTGTCAAATTATCATTTTTCTTGTATGGGTTAATGTAATGCGAAATTCTTTTGGGACCTTGAATACGTGATTAAATGCATGCATTGATCTTTGAGGGATTGGGTGAATTTTCCTAGAGGCACCTCTTAGGTTGAAGACCTCGAACCTGTCTCTTTTGCAAATTTGAAGTATAAATCCCTATTGACCTAGTTGCTGCCCTTGGAGATGCTAGCAAAGATCAAATAGGGCCCTGTAGCTCATGGAAATTAATCCTTCAATCCTATTCTCCTCCCTAATTAGATCAAGCTCCTCAATTGGTGATCAACTCCATACCCTCGACCTAGCTTGGGTCCACTTGGGTTCTTTGTGATCCTGCAATTCTACAACTCAAATTCCACAAGAATTACACAAAATCTATTTCTTCATTAGGATCCTTGAGTCTAGGAAGTCTTTTGTAAAGGCACATCCCTTAAACTTAGATTCAAGTATCCTCTTAACCCTTCCAAGAGAGCCTATCCCCTTGCTTCTCAAGCAAGTAAGTTATTTAATTGAGTCTATCTTGTGAATGGGCTTTAGGAATCACCTCATATCTTATCATTGATCCATCCATTCTTGTGATTCCTCTCATACCGGGATTCCTCCCATCGGTGAAAGTCCGTGAAGAGCAGGGAGCCTTAGTTGAGGTGACAGTGGGCTATCGCTCCATTGTTTCCCCTTGACCTAGTAGTTTCCCTATAGGATCCCCTCCTAGGACCCCTGCTAGTTTGAGTAGTAACGAGCATCATCATTCAGGTTGAGCCTCCTGTTGTAACTTATTTTTACCCATAAATTTTTCTTATGAAGGAAATTTAAAAAAAAAATTATATCAGGCACTTTGTAAGAATTGGGCATATTTTATAAATGTCGCGTGATTTTTATTTTAATTTATTTTTATAAATAAATGTCATTATTTTAAATTTTCCACCAATAAAAGGGTATTGTGGTAACTCCTGCACTTGTTTCAACAGCCAGGAATGTTATCCACTGCAATCAAGTACTCACAAATGATTGTGTGGACCCCCCCCCCCCGCCACTCCCAAACATTTAATGGGGGGGGGGTCCCCACATCCATGGTTTCCAATAAACCATGGAAAATTACATGGTGAGTGCTCGTGAATTGCGACCCCCCCCCAAACCACCTTCCGCTAGCCGTTACTCCCATCAAATTTATTCTTTTGTTTTCCCTCCGCTATCCACTCCGCCAAATAATCTCCTGCTATCTCCACTGTTTGTCAATTCATAACTGCCAAATATTGCAATTAAAACCCGCCAATGTTCAAACAGCGCATTAAACACTCCAACTATTAAAATCATCAACAAGTATTTGAATTTTCTTTAAAAGCCTAGTCTACCCAAATAGTCCGTTCATTATCTCAGATTTGCAGTGCTTACAGAACAATTTAGCAACAGAAGAACTTCCAAGTATGCATAGGATTTTCGCTCACCGTCTTCAATCTTTCTTGGTATTCCAATTTTCTTGCTTTCTGTTCAATCTCAAAATGAGTACTTCAAAAGGAAAAATTAGGTCACAGAATTAAAACACCATGCTTCCTGCAATCTCGAATTTGGATGAGCTATCTCTGGTAGACTTAGATTTCAACATTGTAGAGACCAAGTGTGAGTTTGATTTGTATGAATTGCATAATTGGGCTTTTCAGAAGTTTGAAGATGCCAGTGATGAGTTTAGTTTTTGGGATTCTATGTTACCTCAGTTTCTTTTTCCTTAGACTCTTCATTTTCCCGATTTTGTCTCCTGGTGTGAAAGCATGTATTTACCTAGTCAGAGATCAATAGTAGCCAAAAATGGTGAAATTTTATTTTATATAACACTAGAGTCCATTCTTCAAGTTTTACAAACCAATCCTCCAACTTCCCTGTATTCCTTTTCAGTCGACTCATTAATGGAAATTTATTAGAAGCTTACATTTCAAGAGAGAGCCCATATTTTTGAGTCATTTTTACCAGAAGGATCTAAATTATCGTGTCATAATCTGTGTTATTCCTCAACCATGTTTCCTGAAATGTCCAGACAAATAATTTCTATGGTTTGTTGTCTTTTAGGCTATCAAAGCGATGAATGGATTGATGAGGTTATTCTAGGATTCCTATCTGTCTTTTCATCTGGGAAAAATCCTTCTGTCTTATTCAATTTTAGCCAGTTTATCTCATATAGCATTCATGAGTAGTTTTTAAATTTTCAGCGTAGAAAGAGCCTTAAAACATCAGTTTGTGTTTACCTATTCTTATACCATCAATCTGAGACGTTTAAGATGCCACTACAGAACTCGGATTCACAAGGGAGGCCACAATCTGTTATTCATTGGACCTCATTAGTCAGAAAGAATTCAGAAGAGTATTCATTCAATGATTTTGTTAACCAGTTTCTGTACTTATCACTCTGTCTTCTTAGTAGTGATGTAGTCCCAAGAATTTCAGCTGAAATTAAGAGAATTTTACATTTAAGTGAGTAAACAAAGGTAGGAAATTGGTATCTATATCAGAGCTTCACAGAGATAAGAATTTATGGTTGTGAATTGTCACCTTATAAGCTACCAATATTTCTTTCAATGAGGATTTTTGCTCTCGAGTTCATAAGGCAGAGCCTGGATGTAGATAAAGTTCATTTTTGTCCAACAAACGTAAAGCTTAGTTTAAATTAAATGCTCAGATTGGCCCCTTCATAGCAAATACCAGAGCAGTTGATAAAGAAGTAGAAAATTTGTTAAATCAAATGAAGTTTAAAATGAGTTTTAGTTGGCCTTATGATCCTTTGGGAATAATTTCAGCTATCAAACTTGAGCATAAGACATCTCCTTATATTCATTTCTCAAAGATAGAAATTGAGTAGTATGCTAATTGGGAGGTTTGGGAGGAAAACACTTTACAGGAAGTTGAAGAACAGTTGTCAAGTCAGACAACATTGGAAACCCCTCATCCAAAAGAAAAGGAGATGAAAAGAACAAGTGAGAGCATTTCTCCTAGCATTTCAGACTCCAAGTCAACAGAGATTAGAGTTTTCAAAAGAAGAAAGATCAAGGAAACAAAAGAAGAATCATCTGAAGCTAGGAATACAGAGGTCTCAATTACAGTGATGGTGTCAAGTGAGCTTGTGTTTGCTCTACAACATATTGAAGAAATAACAATTGATGCATATGTTTCTCCTTCTTCTAGTGGTCAAAGCATTTTTGCTAAATTCAGAGAGATGGAGAAAAAGAATGAGCTTCTAAAGCCTGCTACATATACTGAATTTTGGAAACAAACTTCCTCTACTCAAAACATATTATTATCTGCATTAGAACCTGATAGTAAACAGTTTTAATTGACATTTCTTGAACCAAAGGTTCTAGTCCTAAAGACTACAGAGGACTACAAAACTTCTTTATTTTCTTTTGATACTAAACAAATTCACCCAATAGACCAAATAGATCTACATAAGCAAGAGAGTGAAATGATCTATTCTTCTCTAACAAGTTCCGCTATGGCTATTTCAAAATTACAAATTTCTTTGAATAACATTAATTCTCAGCTGAAGTTAGAAAGAATGTCATCATTGGCAAAGATACAAGGATAAAAGCTTTAGAAGGTATTGTTATCAAATTAGGATTGGATCCTAACGATGTTGATGCAACTCAGGAGATCATAAAAAATAGAAATGCAGATATTCAAGCATTGCACAGGAAATTAAAGTTACCAACAACAAAGCATCCTCGAGCTAAGGAAGTGGGAGAAATTCAAAAAGAAAAAAGAAAACATGCTATGTATGATTGTGGAGTAGAATTTGCAAATACAGAAAATGGAGGCATAGATGGAAAAGCTAGTGAAGGAGAGGACAAAATGTTGGTAAAGGAGTTTCAACACTAGAGACAGGATCAACAAGTCATGATTCAACAAAACAATTATCCAATGCAATGGCTGGTTTATCTTTGAGAAATGTAGAAATTGAAAGTTGAAGGCATCATTGCAAAAGGCAAAGGGAAATAAAATAAAAGCAAACACTCCAAACATTTCAGAGGTACAAAAGAATTTAAAGGTTACAAAGCAACTTGAAAAATCTTTAGATGAATCAGTTAGTGCACAAAGTTTATTAAAAGATAAAGAGTAGATTTGGATGGACATAAATTCGGCAATTTCAGAATTATGGTCTTCCATAGAGATCACTTTTTAACTAGAGCAACTATTGGAGATAGCTAAAACAACCATTGAAGGTACCAAACAAGAAATGGACAATAGGCCTAAAGAAGCAACCAGAATCATCAATGTCCTAAATTCAAAAACAGGGAGGAGCTAGAAGAAATGGAAATTGAAGATAGGATAGATGCAGTTCTTGAAGTGAGAAAAGTATTGACAAAGAGGAATTTAACGCTGCAACTGGAGAACAAATGTAAAAATTTAGAAGTTCAGATAACGAGATTTTATAAAATGTTCTTTGTTATTCAACAAAAAAGACTCTCATCATTGAGGGATTCTTATAGTCAATTAATTCAACAGGAAGACTATCAACAAAGACTACATGATATAGCAGCAAATGAATCAAAATTTGTTGAAGTTAAAGGAATTATTAGTGGTAAAAGTTTTCTTCAACGTATAGTTGATGATTTGTTTATTTCACATGAAATTCATCATCTTTTTGTCAGTAAACCGACTTTTGAAAAGTATACCGAGGTAGATGAGGCCTACAGAAAGGTGATAAAGTTTTCATGCCCAGATGATGATCAGTGGGATAAATGCGTTGAACTTATCAGTTGAACAAGAAGCAGGTTTCCAGGAAATATTTTGGCGAGAAGCAGAAAATTCAGGAGCACAATCAAAGGAATGCAGATTTAAAGCTAGCAATTAGAAACAAGATCCTTCAATAGTGTGTCAAGTCAGAAAATCAATTCGAAGACCTTTATTTTGGGTTATTTTTATTAAGAATTATCCAAGTAATTTTTGGCCCAAGTCTTGATGTTCAAGATGAGAGTGTTCCTCCTTTTTATTTAACTCTAAAGATCCATGATTTTCTCCTCTATAATTGTATGTTAGATTTTGGAACATCTCATAATCTAATGCCAAAAATCATTATGGATCAACTTCAGTTGCAAGTGAGAAGGCCTTACTATGATTTCTACACTTTTGATTTTAAGAAAGTACAATGTTTGGGACTAATCAAAAATTTGGTAGTCACCTTAGCTCAAATCCCTATAAAAAGTGTGGTAATGGATATAGTGGGCACAAATATTCCCCCCAAATTTGGTATGCTGCTATCAAGGTCCTGGAGTGCTAAGCTTGGAGGAAGTTTACAAATGGATACGTCATATGCTATCATTCCAGTTTATGGAGGGGAATATTTAAGATTGTACAAAAAAGTTAGATTCATAAATACAGTTACTGATGCTAGACAAGCTATGAACCACCCTATCTATTCTATTGATCAAGACTTAGGGTGCTTCATTTTGGCTGTAAATGAAGAATGTAATGTACAAAATAAAATTGAAGATACTGTAAATATTCCTGAATCTTCAGAAAATGCTATTTGGAAAATGTATTTTGATGGAGCCTCTTCTAGTGATGGACCAGGAGTTGGATTTGTTTTGATTTGATTAGAAAAGAAAATTATTAATCATTCTTTTAAACTAGAGTTCGAAGTCACCAATAATGTAGCAGAATATGAAGCATTATGTCTTGGTCTTGAATTAGCTAAGAAAATGAAGGTGCAGAGATTATCAGTGTTTGGTGATTCTGAGTTAGTGGTGAAACAAGTTAGGAACTTTTCTCAGACTAAGCATCCCAGATTGAAAGCTTACAGGAATGAGGTATGGGACTGTATAGAAAATTATTTTCAAGCTTTCAACATTTTATCCATACCAAGGGAAAATAATATGCAAGCAGATTCTCTGGCAGTTTCAGCAAGCACCTTCAAAGTTCTAGATTCCTTCCAGTTGCAATATCAAGTTGAAGTTAGATACAAAACTTCTATCCCAAACAATGTGAAACACTGGCAAGTTTTTGAAGATGATGAACAATTGAAGAAATTTCTACAAACAATTGAAGAATTTTCATCATTACATATTGATCAGGATGATAGTGAGGAAGTACAAAAACATATATTTCAGCAAGATGAGAATTTGAAGCAAAAGATAGCAGATCATGATATTATCCAGCTTTCCAATAATCATATTCCAAAAGGATTAGTCCCCCTTGAAAGATTAATTGATCAAAACGATGTCCCTATCTCTTTCTTAAATTCCCAATAGGATGATGTATATGAATGTAATATTGGTACTATAGAGGATATTATAAACATCAAAATTCCAACTTCACTACCACCAGAAATCAAGGATAAATACATTGAATTGTTCAAGAAATATAAAGATGTTTTTGCATGGAGATATGAAGATCTAAAGACATATGGTACATCTATTATTGAACACAAGATTCCTTTAAAGCCAGAGGCCAAATCTTTTCAGCAAAAATTGAGAAGAATAAATCCAATCTTATTGCCAATGATAGAGAAAGAAGTGAAGAAATTGCTTGATGCAAAAATAATTGTACCTCTAAGATATTCTGATTGGATAGCTACAAAAAGTAATAGGATCAAACAAAATTTCAATGTTGGATGACTTCTCAAGATATAACCAGATACTGGTTAATGAAGATGACGGAAATAAAACTACTTTTACTACACCTTGGGGTACATTTATGTATGCCAAAATGCCTTTTGGTTTGATAAATGCAGGAGTAACCTTCCAAAGAGCTATGGGTCTAGCTTTTGTTGGAGAAACAAATAAATTCATGGTTATTTACCTTGATGACCTTACTGTTTTTTCTGAATTTGACTCAACATATTAAACATTTAATGAAGGTTTTCAAAAGGTGTAGGAAGTTTGGGATTTGCTTGAATCCAAAAAAATCAGTTTTACCATGTAGGAAGGAAAATTGTTGGGACATTATTTCAAAGGAAGGAGTCAGGATAGATCCAAAAAGAGTGTTTGCTATTTAGTTAATCAATCTACCAAGAGCAAAGAAATTCAAGCATTTTTGGGGAAAATCAATTTCTTGAGAAGATTTATACCTAATTATGTTGAAATTGTGAAAGATATCGTTGATATGCTAAAAAAGAATCATGAAGTTAAATGGAATGCACAAGCTAGATTTTCATTTGCTTGTATCAAAAAGGCACTTTCAAAAGCACTAGTCTTAGCTAGTCCTAGTTATTCAAAATCTTTTAGTATCTTCTCTTTAGCATCAGATACTACAATAGCAACAATTTTATTGCAACATAATGAAGATCGTTGTGAATTATCAATTACTTTCTTTAGTGAAGTGTTGATTTGGGGTAGCATCTGATGTGCTCTAGCCATGAGAATTGGTGGAGAGGCTAAAGCACATGAAATCTCCAAGACCCAGAAATGGTCTGGACAAATTATACGCGGTTTGGGAGATATTAAAATGATTAATACTTTTAATGGAGTTCCTAAGTCTAAACTTAGGAAAAATAAAATATAAATAGGTATTAATATAAAACTAAGTTAGAAGGTTCCAAAAGTCATGGATCAAGCCAAATCTAATCTTAGCCGTTGATTAGAGATTTAATCTTGGCCGTTGAAGGACCAACAGGAAAAGTATAAGAGGAGGCTTGAGGGTTAGTTGGAGAACACACCAAAGTGATCAATCATTCGATTTGCTAGAGAGGGGTTGCTAAGCAAAGTCGAATTAGCGAGGGGCAGTGAGTACTAGATAGAGAGGCAGAGATAGTGCTAAGAGACCAGTGCAGAGGCAGAGAGCAAGAAGCAACAGCCAGAATAGGCCACATAGAGCCCAGCAGGGACAACGCAGAGGCCAGAGGGTTTGCATCATCCACGCAGAAGGCAGCAGGAGTGACACAGAGGGTCCAGAGGCTGCGCAGTGCCTTAGAGGGTTCCGAGGCTGATGCAGAGCAACAAGAGGCTGACGCAGTGCTTCAAAGTTGCTGGAGAGGGTTTCGTGGGACAGGTTTTCTGAATACATGTTTCCGAATAGATAGGTATTATGGCGTTGTTTTTCTCTGTCGAGTGAGCCAGTTTGGCGCGCAATTGTACTCAAGGAAATACTACATAATAATAAACCCTCAGAATAGTTGCACAGGTTTTCCCGCATTGGGTTTTTTCGGGGACGATTACCAAAAATAACGGTGTCACTTGTGTGTTTGTTTTCTTTTAGTTGTTGATCTGTAGATGTTGAGACTGTATTGTTTATTTCATTATTTATATGTTTTAAATAACCTGTTTGAATTTAACAAGTGGAAGAAATAAACCAGAAAAATACAAATTAAATTTCTAACGGATAGACTTAGAAATTTCAACATAAAGTTATGAGGGATGCAAAACTAAAGTATGATATTATTGAGAAATAGGCTTATGTTTTAGTTCAAGCTTTGAAAGCTTTTAGAACTTATGTGCTGCATTCTAAAATAACAACATATGTACCCAACAATGCAGTAAAGACATTTCTCACTCAACCTGATACAGATGGTAAAAGGGGAAGCTGGATAGCTAAGATTTTAGAGTTTGATTTGGACATCAAACCAACAAAACTAGTAAAGGGACAAGGATTATCTAAATTGCTAGCAGAATTAAATTGTAAAATCTTCAGTGTTAATTCAATCATGCAACTATTAGATATGAATTTGGAAAAGAATCCGCAAGAACATTCTCCAGATTTGGAGGAGAAGAATCCAGAAGAACCTTCTTCTAGTTCGACACCTATGGATTTCTCTTTGCATATTGATCAAAAATTTCTGATGTCATACTGGTACAAAGATATTGTTCATTTCTTGCAAAATTTCAAATGTCCTCTTGAATTCATAAAGATTCAATAAAGATCTCTTACACTTAGGCCTATGAAATATTGCATAGTTAATGCCAACTTATATTGGAAGGATCCTTTGAATATTTTATTCTTATGTCTAACTCTAAGTTGCACGATACGGGGAAACAGGTACGAGTATGAAACTTGACCCCCCAAAATTTTGGAAATGGGGAAACACGATATATATATATATATATTAGGACATTTAAGAAATATGTGCCATCATAAAGCATACATGATACATTATAATTTATTACATTATGATTAAATTGTCCAATGCCAATGCATAAACTGTAAGTCTCTAAATTTACATCACATTTATTCATGAATGATGACATAATGAAAACAACAATATCCAAAATCAGCCTTTATTATATATTCAAATTTCAAAATCGGCCTTTATTATATATATGAGGTTGCAAGTACAATAAAGACAATGAGGCTCCAACTTGGGCACTATCATGTTGTCCTCCAATAGAGCATAAATGCCCAATGCATTGTCCACACTTGGTCCACTCTCACGCTGCCCTCCAACAAACCACAAGTGACCAATCCTTGTTTTAGCATCTACACTCTAGTTAGGGCATCCTCACGCTAGGATCACCCTTCCTCTTGGCTGCCAACAAACTTCACAAGCTGTCCTCCCCTAGGACACCCATCCACCTGCAAATCACATCAGCTCAAGAGGACAAACATACTTTTTGTTTTGCAATCTTTTGTTGCTCCTCTTAACATCACACATAAACTATTTCTCATGTAACTGCTCTCTAGGATGTCCACAAACTGTCCATCCTCTAGGGTTGGTGTGATATTGTTGTAGATTGCTGCTTCTTGTTGGGGCTTACGTCATTCCTAACCTTCTTCTCAAACGCCCTATCTCAATTATGGATTACCTCTCCTTTAGGTTTGCTCCCCTTCGTTGTTCTTGAAGCCACCTTCTAGCCTGGTTCTAAGCCTTTCGATCCTTCAACATGAGCTATTACAGACTTGCCCTAAGTTTGTACCTTTCTCTCAGAGTTGCAGCCTATTGACAAAGATAAACCACACAAGGTATCGCCACAAAAACTGCTTAGAACTGACTTACAAGTCTTGGACCCAATCCTGCTCCTTTTCTACCTTGAAGTCGATACCTTCTGCTCACCAAAAACTCCTTGGAATCTGAGTTGTACCTTTAGAGGAACTCAACCTTGGTTAGGGCATACAAGGTCTACGTAAAACTCAATTTTTCACTGCGCTCTTGCTAGATATGTATGTGGCTTGGTTTAGGGAGCCTCGTAGGCTACTTGACCTCCCTAAACAGGCTTTCTTCCCACTTGCACTTGAAAAGAGAAAATACTGACTGATTTTATGCCCCGGATAACCCTCAACCTACTTGACTTAGCCTCTTATAGACCTTCTCTTCCTACTTGGCTGCATCTTCCCAAAACCATCCCAAACAGTGACAAGAATGACCTCATTCTCCTCTTCGTTGGGTCTCCTAGGGTTGTGGCTCTCTGAGGTAGACTTGGGCCTCAATTTGAGACTTCTATTGAGAGAAAGAAAGCTATGATTGGATGATCTAATGAGGCTCCTCCTCAACCTTTATATACATTTCCTTAGGCTAATGTCCATCCCTTCATAGGGGTCTCTATAAGTGAAGTCGACTTGTTTTTCTTAGGACAATTAGCCCACATAACCACACATTAACTTCAAAAATTTATATCGCCACAAGGACAACTCAGAATTCAATGATTTTTCATTGCGTTGGATTTGTCTCAACTTGCTCTATCATCTCCATCCATCACATATCCAATTCTCTTCATGGTTTTGGCCCCAACATCGATGGGTACAAAACCCCACGCTTGGGTTTCACGCCCACAAGCCACACTTGTGTGCCAACTCCTCCACAACCCTCAAGACTAGGGTTTGGAGACATAACTGACTCGTGGATGAAAGTGATGGATGGTTTGTGCCCTATGAAAGAAGCCACAAAAGATGAAGCCTCTTGGACAAAGAAATTCATGACATCGAAGGAAGGATCTCTTCAAGTAGTTGGTCGAGGAGCTATTATAGATCCCTAATTAAGAGGGAGCTTGGAAGCAAGTTTATTACTTGGGAGAAACTTGGAAATTCCTAAGCCAAGAGGGAGCTTAGGTACATTCCTTATGTAGGAATGAGTACATTCCATTATTGGAATTGATATGCCCTCCCTAATTGAGAGGGAGAGATAGACACATTATTCTAGTCTTCACCTGGGAGGATAGAATGGAGGATTGGGTAATTGTCTGGTATCCAATACTCTTTGAGGATGAGATAAGGCATCCAAGATAAAAGTAGTCGTAGATCGATATTCTTTGAGGACTGGCTATCCAAAATAAGAATAGTCCAAAGAAGGTCATACTTTGTGAACACCTGGGTGGAGTATGTACTTTGAGAGACAGTGATTTTGGTGTCTATGAATCATTGGTCTCACCAGCATTGTGCTCTGATCATGTGGATAGAGCTATTAGTCAAGGCCTTGCTATGTGACAGTGCTAATTGATATGATGCTAGACAGATGGGTTACCAATCCGATTCTTCTTATGAGAAATTCTTCAGATTGAGAATGACCAAGTACCATTATGAATACCTCCCTAGTTAAGAGGGAGCGTTGAAAAATGTAACTAGGTTCGCTCTTCATAATGATATGTAATTGTTACTTTTGTAAATGATGTAATGAAGAAAAAAAAATTATTATTGTAAGCCTTGCTTCATGGGTTTCATGAGCAAGTGATCTAATTTTAGATGGCTCCCATTGAAAGCGTTAGGATTTATCATTAGAGTCATAGAATTAACGTCATGTATGAAGAGCTCTTCTTGAGCATGTATATGAGTCAATAAAGGTGTCTAGAAGCCCTCCAACGACAAGCACTAATTCCACTCTTCATTTCAACCTTCAAATGAATAAGGATCTCTTGTCGGCTCACAATATAGAGACACATCCCTTCATGCACTCAAGTCGGATTATTTATTATGGGCAACGACTATATATAGGCATCAAGGTACTTCGCATTTCTTCAATTCAGAAAATTCGGATCATCCTTTGAATTCAAACCGGTAATAATGATAGACAGTTCAAATATCTAGAACAAAGACTAATTCAAATGGAAGAGCAGCGAGTAAAAATGATGATGGAACAACGAAAAGGTCTAAGGGCTAGCTACAAGTACAGTGATTCAAATATCTTTCTTTGAAGTTCGAATGAGGCTACAGTTATCAAAGCTTAGATCTTTGAATTTGGATGGACAGAAGCAGAATAAGGTTCGAATACATCTCTCATTTTTTCAAATGGGCAGTGGCAATATATCTTTGTGGAAACTACAATACGGTGCTATCTCATAGTCAAGGGAATTTGGATCCCTTTGAGATTCAGATCAAAGAGAAGGGAGAATAGTTCAGATGGGTCAGTGAGGAGCGGTGAAGGGACAACCAAATTTTGGAGCTATTGTTCACTATTGTATCACTATGTTTCAATGCTGTTGCAGAGGTCACATTTTGGTGACACTGCATTGACATGTCTCAGTGCCATCTTCAGTGCATCTACAACTCGTTGAGGAGATGATCTCAATGTTAAGTAGGTCAAAGAAGAAGAGGAATAAAAAAGAAGAAAATAACAGATAACTAGTGTCTTGGTCTTGGAGTGGCTTATAGGTCAAGGGTCTTGGTCTTGGTATTTTTCAATTGGAATCTCTATAAGAAGAATTTGTGCGGGCTTTCCTCTCAAAGAGTGAGAGGTTTTGGCCCTGGCTGATAGCCTACATGTTGTGTCCGTTGTCTATTTTGTTCATGTATTGGTTACTGTTTGATGAAGAAGAACACTAATAATCTAACATGAAGAAGATCCTAATCTAAACAAGTAAAAAGAATTCACAAACAAGCACTAATCGAAGAGAAATCACTTAATGCTAATGCCCTAGATTTCTCAACATTGGAATATCTCCAGAAAACTATTGAAGGAAGAGTTTTTGACTGGGTTTTCCACTAGAGAGGGGTTTTTCCCTCGCTGTGAGCCTATATCTGGTTTCCATTGTTTTATGGGCTTTTTCTTTTGTAATTGCTTGATGAACTAAAAGAAAGTAGAGATAAAGAAACTTATAAGAAGTCAAGAACATCACAAATGATTATCAAATATAAGAAAATATTTTTGCCTTTCTGATTTTCTCACAGACCCAAAACTGGTGCACATAGCACTAAATGGATTCACGAAGCAGTGTGATGTTCTCGTTAAGGAGATTGTGGCGAGGTAGTGTCTCCTTAACTGGGAGCAGTTGTGGGATGATTTCATCCAAGAAGAAACAAGAATGGGACCTCAACTAAGTGGTGCATCCAAGAATGAGGATAAGGAGAACTTGGCACTTGTAGGCAAAGGCAAGAGGAGCGTCATCCAAGGGAAAGAAGGACGTGGACTTCAGTAAAGTGAAGTGGTGTTCTTGTCACAAGATGGGGTCTTTTGCGAGTCAATGTCCCAACAAGAAGAAGAATGTGAAAATTATTGCAGTTAACTAGTAATTATTCTCCTATCTTTTCAATGATTATTTGTCTTAGAAAAATAATTTATTGCAACCTGAATAAAAACACTACTGCACATAAAAAATAGGCATCGATATTTTTGGATAAGTTGTCCCTAGAAAAACGTCAATGTGGGGAAAAACAATTTTGCAGATGGGGGTTTTATTATTCAACAAATCTGTAACTGAAAATTACATAAAATGCTTGTTGTAAAATGGCAAAGCTCTAACACAACTGATCTTCACTGACAAAATCGATCTGGAAAATCTAAGATCTTCCTTTGCAAATAAAATCGGCCTTTCTTTGGCAAATCACACTTCCTCCTTGCACTCACACTAGTCAATTGGAAATGCACACTGTCCTTTCCAACAACTCACACTACCTCCAGGAAAATGATCCTACAAGTTATACTGCTTCGAGCAACTTGCACAGGCTACTCACACTGCCTCTAGCAATTCGCTCTAGCAACTAGCAACAAAAATTGGTCCTCTGACAACTCGCACTAGTAAATTGGCAATTCACATTGGAAAACTCGGCCTCCCTCTACAGAAATAATTCGGCCTCCTTCTGTCTGTCAGAGACTGGAAATCATTGTGAAGAAATATCTCCTCAATCACTGTTGAAACTCTCATTGGTGTCAACCCCACGCTATCATTGCGCCTCAACTGAATCAAATGATTTCTAAGATACCCATCAACTTCCTCTTACAATCCCTTTTCTAGAAATCAATGGCCAAGATCTAATCCCGATCAATGGCTAAGATCATCTTGACTCCATCACGTCACTTTTCTAGAAGTCACTAGGGAGAAGTCGACTTGTCTCGATTAATATTGATTAATTAACCTGTTTTCCTACGTCAGACTTAGGAAAATATTTAAAAACTAGTTATTAATCTAATTAAGAAATTTTCCCTTGCAAAAAATAAACTCGGCTTGGAACACCACTTCACAGGAATGCCACTGGGAAAAGTCAGCGAAAAATCGACCAGCCAAAAAAATCGGGTTTTGAGGATTTAATCCTAATTTTTTCCTGACTTTTTCCACACTGTTTCCTTTCATCAGAAAGTGATCCATCAGTCTTCATCTGGCCTTGTTTCATTTCATGCTGCTTTCTTCATGCCATATTTTTCAGAAGCATCTTACATCCTTTTATATAGTCCTCTTGGAATTCATCCACAATTCTTCCCTTTGGCAGTGCTGCATAAGCCCATCCTGATATTTGTTCAAAAATGAGAAATGAACACTTAAATCAAAATTACCTTTGTGGTGGTCTTTCATCATGACATCTTCATTGTAGATATCAACATCCTACATACATGTTGACATATCTCCCAAAGATATCCATTGTCAAGGGTCTCCATTTTTTTCAGACTTTCATGAGAGTCTTCATATCTTTACGGGAGATTTCCTAGTCAAATCTTCTTGGTCTCTTGGATGTTGATTTCCTTTATCATCATTGCATATTTCACGATCTCTTCCTTCCTTTCTTCACACATTCCATTCCCACGAGCTTCCAATCAAAGTTCCTTAATTGTAGTCAACCACCTCATACTTCATATGAGGACATATTATGTTGATTTCATCTAGTGTGACCTATGCATTCCTGCATCCTTTCAAAGGAGGAGATCATTTTCCCTTGATCATGCTTCTCAAGATAGAAGTAGTGATCCATGTTACCTGCAGCCATACGACATGACATTATAATATTAAATACAAGCATACATATCTCATTTACCTTTAGGTCATCTAGGATTCTTTCAGTAGCTTCCTTGATTGAAAAGATCTTCAACCCCTTGATCTGCTTCATCTCTTATGCCATCATACCATTATCCCATGAGTTCCACAAGTTGGAGTTCCTGATGAAACACTTGCTTCCTTTCTAGATTGGTGAACCCTTCGATGAGGATTCCATCAGAGAATCTTGAGGATCTTGTATATCCCTTATTTGACAAATGTTTTCTTTTTGACTTGATGTATGATGAGCCTTGTCCTAGATGACTTCTTCCTTTCCTTAAGTTTGCATTGAGGTTCCCAAGACCCATATCCTTCATATTTGACTGCTATGGATTTTGTTTTAGACATCCTTCATGTTTCCAATGGTGATGTCACGAGCTCTTGTTTCTAATGCTTCCATGATGCCACGATGCATCTTATTATTTATTATAGCCATATCCTATAACATAACATTTAGAAGCTATGTCAAGACCTATTGTGAGGGAGACTATCTCAGTCATAGTAGAGATCTCTTACTTCCCCTTTTCTTGGACTTCTTCTCTTTAGCTTCCTCCACTTCTTCGATGATATGGGCTTCTTCTCTTCTTTTGATACTACCCATTAAGACAATCTTTCCTGTAATGTCCATAATTTTTTCATCCATAGCATTGAATCTCAGCTATGCTCTTCTTTTTTCTGAGGACAAAAATTTTCCAAACTTCCCTTTCCTTCATGCAAATGCTTGAGTCCTTTAACCTTCAACACTTTTTCCCTCAACTTGTCTTCTTCTATCTTGCATAGAAACCACAAGTTGTCGAATGAGGTAACTTTCTTATTCCCATGGACATTTGTTACCTTGTTCATCAATTAGTGCATTTAGAACAATGATGATTATCTTCTTATCATCTCTCCTAGATCTCGCAGTTGAGATCCTATGAAGATATCCCTTCATTCTTTGATACCTTCAATTTTGTGTAAATTAGATCTAAGTCATGTGACCTTCTTTATCACATCTTCAAAGAATAGTCTTGCAATCTTATCATATATATCTCTTTGATGTATCCAATATTGCTATATAAGGGGACCTTTCATAAGAACCCCTTTCCATGTATTTTGAGGAGACCTTTTCATTGATATGTTCAATGACTTCACTTTCTTCGAGGATTATGCCTATCCTCCTTTTTTCATGCAAGGAATTTCGATGACCCAACCAACTTATAGATCTCCTTGCAAATACGAAGTCGTTTTACCAAATTTGATTAAAGAATGAAAGATACATACTTGACAAGTGAAGATGAAATCTTCAACTTGATCACTTTGAAGAAGATGTATTAGTGCTCCCTTTTGGATGACCTTCTTCCAAATGAAAAGCCTTTCTTCAATAAAGAAGATTGCTTCTTTTATGATGACGATGCATTTTGATCTGGCTCCTTTTGATGAGGATGATTTGTTGCTTCCTTGGATGATCTTCTTCAAGGACAAGGAGAGGATCCTTGCTTGCCTTATAACCTTGAAGATGATGACAATGCCTTCTAGTCTTCAAGATACTTCGACTTCTTCAGTAGTGAATGAGTGCAAATCAAAATTGCTTCTAGGGTTTCGACTTTCTTCAAGATGATGTGATCTTCGTCTTTAAAGTTCTTCGAGCTACCTTGCTTTGTAGATAACTTGATGAGGGTCTTTCTGGTCTTTTAATGATGACTATAGGATCCAAATCTTTTTTTGTTGTAGATTGCTTCTTCGATCCGGTTTTATTCTTCAATGTAGATCTTGATCTTCGACTTGCTTAGATGCCTTTCTTGAAACGTGAACCTTGAGTGTCTCTTTGATTAGATGCCCTTCCTTTGATTTTAGCACCTTAGCTCTGATTCCATGTTGAGAAATCTAGGGCATTAGCATTAGGTGATTTCTCTTCGATTAGTGATTGTTTGTGAATGCTTTTTACTTGTTTAGATTAGGATCTTCTTCATGTTAGATTATTAATGTTCTTCTTCATGTTAGATTATTAGTGTTCTTCTTCATCAAACAGTAACCAATACATGAACAAAATAGACAAGGGACACAACATATAGGCTATCAGCCAGGGCCAAAACCTCTCACTCTTTGAGAGGAAAACCTGCACAAATTCTTCTTATAGAGATTCCAATTGACGAATTCCAAGACCAAGACCCTTGACCTATAAGCCACTCCAAGACCAAGACACTATTTCTCTGCTCTTTTCTTCTTTTTGATTCCTCTTCTTCTTTGACCTACTTAACACTGAGATCATCTCCTCAAAGAGTTGTAAATGCACTGAAGATGGCACCGAGACATGTCAATGTAGTGTCACTAAAATGTGACCTCTGCAACATCACTAAAACACAGTGATACAACACTGAACAATAGCTCCAAAATTTGGTTGCCCCTTCATCACTCCTCGCTGACCCATTTGAATTGTTCTCCCTTCTCTGTGATTTGAATCTTAGAGGGATCCAAATTCCCTTGACTATGAGACAACACCGTATTGTAGTTTCCACAGAGATATCTTGCCACTGCCCATCCAAAAAACATATAGATGTATTTGAACCTTATTCTGCCTCTATCCATCCAAATTCAGAGATCTGAGCTTTGATGACTATAGCCTCATCTGAACTTCAAAGAGAGATATTCGAATCACTGTACTTGCAGCTAGCCCTTATACCTTTTCGTTGTTCCATCATCATTTTTACTCGCTACTCTTTCCATCCGAATTAGTCTTTGTTCTAGAGATCCGAATTGTATATCATTATTACCTATTTGAATTGAAAGGATGATTCGATTTTTCTGAACTGAAGAAATGTGAAGCACCTTGATGCCTATATTTAGTAGTTGCCCATCATAAATAAGCCAACTTGAGTGCATGAAGGGATGTGTCCCTATATTGTGAGCCGACATGAAGAGTGGAACTAGTGCTTTTCGTTGGAGGGCTTCTAGACACCATTATTGACTCATATACATGCTCAAGAAGAGCTCTTCATACATGACATTAATTCTATGGCTCTAATGATAAATCCTAAGGCTCTCAATGGGAGCCATATAAAATAAAATCACTTGCTCATGAAACCCATGAAGCAAGGCTTACAATAATAATTTTATTTTCTTCATTACATCATTTACAAAAGTCACAATTACATATCATTATGAAGATCGAACCTAGTTACACTTTTCAACATCCAAGACTCTGGACCTTGACACAAACTTTCCTCCACACCAAGTCAGCCTTCCTCTTCTCTTGCAGATGATCCTACTAGTCTTAGAAGCAGCAGCAGTAACAACACTTTCTTCAGCCCATCAACTTCGACCTTGCTTTGGAGACTTCGATCTTCACATAGGAACTTGGATCTTGGTCCAATACAACTTCCTTAGACAACAACACCCAACACCAAAAACTTCGACTTATACTTTGATCTGGGAGCAACAACATACGACAACTGGCTATGGCATCAACAAGAGAACTTCGATCTTCCAAACCAGGGCACGAGAGAGAGATAGAAACGCCAAGACTTCGATTTTCTTCTTTTCCTTCTCCTAGACCAAACTCACACGTCCTTTTCTTCCTCCTTCTATTTTGCACTTTTTCCAACTTCAAGAGATATCGAACTGGCTTGTTGAAAGTGAGTTCTTCAAATGGAATTTGAACTATTTCATTTATAGACCTTTGGTGGGGTCGAATAGCCCTCTTTGAGGCCAACTTGATCATTTTAAGGCCAACTTGGTGTGGAGGCACCATAATTTCTATTTGACTCAATACTTAACCTTTTTAGATGATTCAAAAGCCCAAGAAGCGTCTCTTTAAAAGTACAATGACTCTATTGGCTCAAAATAAATCCTAGAAGTCCTCAATGGTGTCTTTGACCTAAAACATGATGACCCAAGCATGGAACCCATGCGTTAATATTTTCTTTATTCTTTTGACAAGTACATTACAAGATGACTCAAATACATTAAATGAAGACCGAACCTAGTTACATTTTCCAACACAAATGAGATACAAATGTTGAGAAATCTAGGGCATAGCAATTAGGTGATTTCTCTTTTGTTGATAACTACTTGTGAATGCTTTTTACTTCTTTAGATTAGGATCTTCTCCTTTAGATTATTATTGTGTTCTTCTTCATCAAACAACTACCAATGCATAAACATCAAAGAGACAAGAAACACAAAATATAGGCTATCAGCCACAGCCAAAACCTCTCCCACTTGAGAGGAAAACCCAAACAAATTCTTCTTTTTATAGAGACTTCAATTGATGAATACCAAGACCAAGGCCCTTGACCTATTTGCCACTCCAAGACCAAGACACAAGTTCCTGTTCACTGCTTCTCTTTCATGCCCAAGTCAACACTTGGTCTAACTGCTTGCCTTCCTTTGTACCTCAGCTATACTTCAAATTTTGACTTTCCTTTTCTCTGCCTCAGACCTGCAACTTCTCGGCTTCCTTTAGAAACCCTGGCACATGTAGATTATCAACTATGGAACCTTGATTCCCTTCGCTTTAGGTGGAGGAAGCTTTCTTGGCAACTTGACTTAATAATGAACTTGTTCCCTTCCTTAATTTGTCCTTCAAAGAAGATTGTGATACCTCGGCTTTTGCTGCAGTGGACAACACCCTTTCTTTGCACGTGTGACAAAAGAATAGCCCTAAAAGAGACCCAAAAACACCTGCGCTTTTCCTTCTTCTCGCTGGCTATGAGTCTCCTTTTGGGTGAATCTCGCACCTTCTATTGCAGAACGAAAAGTTGTCTCTAAAATGATGCTGAGCTGCCCTATTTATAGTGGTTGGAGCATCCATAATAGGCTGACTTGAATTGAGGGTGAGCCGACATGTCTTTTGGAGCAAATTCATAATTTATTTTAAGGTCGACTTGAAGGAGATGCTCGAGCTTGGTCTTGGAGGGTTATTTGACTCTTTCATTGGCTCATACAAATGTAACATGCCCAAGAAGGGTCCTTCATACATGACATTGACTCAATTTGACTTTATGACCAATCCTAATGGCTCACAATGGGAACCATTACTAAAACTAAAATTCCTTACTCATGAAACCCATGAGACAAGCATTACAATAATATTTTTTTCTTCTTCTTTACATCAATTACATAAAAGCACAATTACACATGTCCTTATGAGGACCAAACCTAGTTACACTTTTCAACAATAAAGACCCAATCCCTAGACCAAGTCCTTCTCCCAGTACCAAGTCGGCCCCTTCTCAAGTCCTTCCTTTATTCTACACCAAATTGTTGCACCCAGCAACTTTGGCCTACCAGCTAGAACACTGCTACTCGACCTGCAACTTCAACCCATCAATGTTGTCCTTGCAACTTCTTGGAAACCCTAATATAGCCTCATACTTAGAGCAAGACAACTCTCCTAAGGTCACGATAAGGGTTTTCCCTCTTCCAGCTACCAAATTTTGCACTTCGTCCTATTGCAACTCAGGCTTGCAACTTCGACCTGTTTTTGCAACCCAGAAACCCTAGAATTTCACACATATGAGAGAGATAGAGCCCAAAAACAAGAATTTTTGTCCTCCTAGCTTCTTTTAGACCTTCACTCTCCTTTTTCTATCCTTCTCAGCTACAAATCAAACTCTTTATTGTAGATCAAACATATGAGTGAGTGTCTCAAATGAAGTCAAATTACTCCTTTATATAGCCTTCTCAAGGGTTCAAATTCCCTCGTTTAGGCCGACTTGTACTCTTGGAGATTCTAGGACTTTTTAGACTCAAAACTAACTCTTTTTACAATTACAAATTTCCTGGAAGGGTCTTATAAACATGACGTTGACTCCATTGACTCATGACAATAAATCCTAAGACCTAACAAACCCTAGAAGCACGAAGAACATGCTTTTACCTAGAAGACCATCAATAATGAGCATGAAACCCATGCTTTACTAATAATCATTTTTCTTTTTCTTTTCTTGTTTGTTACATAGGATACATATTGAAATGAGTACAACAATTATGAATACCGAAAATAGTTACATTTCTCAACACTCCCTCTTAACTAGGGAGGTATTCATAACTGTACAACTAGTACAACATCATATCTCAAACTGAAGAGTTTTCAAGAAGAGTCGGATTGATAAACCATATTGTAAGCGTCATTATCATGACCAGCATTATCCCTAAGGCCTAACTAGACAAGCTCTACTTTAATCAAGGGCATTATGTTGGGAGGCTTTACATGTGATACTGTACTACTTCTACAAGGTACATACCCCATTCGGACGTCTACAAGGCATGTCCTTTTAGGACTATTCTTATCTTGGATCTCCAATCCTAAGTCCTCGAAGAATATCGGTCCTCTTTGACCACTCTTCTCTTGGATACCTGTCCCATCCTCAAAGAGTGTTGGTACCTTTCCTTTCTTGGATGTTATATCCTCAAGGAAACCATAGATGCTTATCAAATCCTTTGTCATTCTCTCTTCATCACCTGAAGAGGAGAATGCACATGTGATGTCCAAAAACACTCCCTCTCAAACCGAGAGGACATCCCTATTCTCCTTTAGTCTTGAGAATAGAACCTTGCTCCTATATGAGGAGACTACTTTACTCCCTTTCAAAATCAGAGGAGATATAGACTGCCTTTCTATTTTGGAAGTCATCATCACAAGCCTTACAACTTGTCTTCATAAGAGTATCAACTTCCAGTTCTTCAAAGTTGCCTAACTCCCTCATTCCTCTGCATCATCGAGCTTTCTTTATTTCAAGGTATCATGGAGCCACCCTCTCTTTTCAATCTTCTGACAGGTTCCAGGCCAATCGTCTTGCTCATCACTTTCTTTTCTGACATGAAGGCATTACATTGAGTCTTCATGTTGATCATAGCTTCTTCTTGAAAGTAATCTTCCTTTGACCTTCAAGTTATCTTCTCGCATGGCTACCTTTCAATCCCACGATGGACACATCTTGACTTCATAGTTGCCAGGTATCAAATATCGAGCTTCCCTCAATATCCTTCATCCACACAGTTGAATATGCCTCAACTTTCATGACATATTTTTGCAACATTTTCCAAGTAGCAAAATAATATGTTAACAAGATAACCAATAATAATGAAAATCAGACTTACCTCACCATGATGAATTTCTCGTTCCATTAACATCCTTATGGTTCATCTCCACTTGAAACTTCCTTCATGCATCAGAGTGCCCAAGGATCAAACTTGATTACCAAATTACAACTTTTTCTTCCGAAGATTATACTAGATGTTAATCATTATTTACATATTCTAGAGAAAGTCCTAATCTTTTATTCATCTTAAAGTAAGTCAAACCCTATTCTTTTCAAGTATCATATATCCACATAAGCATATTTTATGACTAACTTTTTCTCCATAAGATTCTATACATATGAATATTTTCCAATTTCTAATATCCAACATGCATTCCTATACTTTTATCTAATCATCTAGTTATTCATATATTTCATTAAAGAGCCTGCATCTTGGCCCATTGCATTCCTTCATCCCTTTACCATTGTTATTTTCACATTACATGAAATGTATACTATCTTTACCATGATGCTTTTCCAAAGACCTTTCCAAAATGATGGTCTTTCTTGAATCATGATGATTCAACTAAGCAGGATGACAAGCTCTAACATAATGTT
Organism: Pinus taeda; assembly: GCA_000404065.3. NCBI lineage: Eukaryota > Viridiplantae > Streptophyta > Pinopsida > Pinales > Pinaceae > Pinus > Pinus taeda. The sequence goes on along the minus strand of APFE031650057.1, from coordinate 133,736 downwards.
AGACAATATCTAGATGATCAATATGCAAAATGGTCGATCTATCTATCTAGATGATTTATATATAGCAACTTAATCATGTAAATTATAGACATGAAACTCTCATATGCTTCTTTCTATGATGTTGTGCAAAACATACTATTCTAAAGAGAATATTAAACTTCATAGGGAACTTGACTGTCAGTAAACCTTCTTTAGTAGTAATGGTCCTTCACTTCTTCCTTCTTTGCTTTCTTCTCAAGTTCTCCCACTGCCTCGGCTACATGAGCTTCACTCCTTTCCTTTCTCTTGTTCTTCTGCTTGTTTGGACAGTCCCTCTTAAAGTGTCCAAATTCATTGCATCCAAAACATTGCAATTTGGACATGTCTTTCTTCTTGGACTTACCAAACTTTCCCTTCTTAAGCATCTTGACTCAGGCTAGAAAGGCTTGAGATTGCTCATTTGATCCAAATCGTCCTTAACCTTGATCCTTTATTCTTCCAAAATGCATTGCACCCACAACTCTTCAAAGGGAGTTTAATCCTTCTTGGAGTAAATGCTTGTTGCAACACTTCTCCATTTTGGTTGCAATGCATTCAATACACGGATGGTTACTTCTGAATCAATAATAGGATCCCCAAGTCCTTGCAGGTGGTCTCTTAATTGAGAGACTCTCATGAGAAAGGATGCCACATCCTTATCCTTTGACTTCTTCATTTTTTACAACTTGTTCTTCAACGACATCTTTTGTCTTGTTATACTTACCAAATACAAATTCACTAGCTTGTCATACATGGTCTTGGAAGTCTTTAGATTTGCAACAAATGGAACAAGAGAATCCTTAATTGATTCAACTATGATCCTTTGAGATCTTACTTCCCCTTTCTTGTACTTTGCTAGTTCTTGTGTCTTATCCTTCTCAGGTTCACTAATTTCTCCAGTAACATATCCCATTACTTCTTGTTCTGTGAATATCAAGTCAATTATTTTCTTCCATGCTAGATAGTTTGAAACCTCAACAAGCTTATTGCTCTCCTTGCAGAAAGAACCCATATGACTTGAAGATTCAGACCTACTGTAATAATATGTTACTTACTTGAGATCACGATTTTACTTGACGATGTCTTCAACCTTCTCGATGTTTTCAATACATTTGGGTAGTTTTTGATGATGTCCTTGAAAGATGTTCTAGGACTCCTCCACCAACAACTTCTAAGATTGATGCTTTGCAAATAGACTTCCATTTTGCGAGATCAACACCCTTGCTGCGAGATTGATGTAGTTTTGATCTTCTGCCAACAGACCTTTAACCAGATCCCCTCAAGGGACAATTTTCCTTGTAGTTTTCTTTTTTCAAGCTTTGAGAGCTTCCTATATTTTGATTAGCAATTCTTTCTAGTGTCCTTCCAGTTGCCTTCCTGTTCACCTTAGCTATGATACCATGTTAGAAAATGTAAAGCGACAACTATTATATCTTATTTTCCTTATGCTTGATAGTTCTTATGAATCTTTAGTTATCTTCTTTAACTTAGTTAGATCTTTCATCAAACAATATCAAGAACAATAATAGTAACAAAAAGACACAGATATAGCCTCTTAGCCAGGCAAAACCCCTCTAAGGGGAAAATCCGAAAACTCTTCTCTTCTTATAATTTGCTTCAAATGAGATACAAAGACCCAATCCCTAGACCAAGTCCCTCTCCCAATACCAAGTCGTCCCTTTCTCAAGTCCTTCCTTTATTCTGCACCCTGCAACTTTGACCTGGTAGCTACAGCTCTACTACTCGACTTACAACTTCGACCTAGCAATTTTGTCCTTGCAGCTTCTTGGAAACCCTAATATAACCTCCTCTTGAGACCTACTTAGAGCAAGACAACTCTCCTAAGGTCAACGAGGTCAAGATAAGGGTTTTTCCTCTTCCAGCTACTAGATTCTACACTTCGTCCTACTGCAACTTGGACTTGCAACTTTGGCCTATTTTTGCAACCCAAAATCCCTAGAATTTCGCACATGTGAGAGAGAGATAGAGCCCAAAAACAAGAAATTTCGTCCTCCTAGCTTCTTCTAGACCTTCGCTCTGCTTTTTCTGTCCTTCTCAGCGACAGATCGAACTCTCTCTTGTAGATCGAACTTATGAGTGAGTGTGTCTCAAATGAAGTCGAATTGCTCCTTTATATAGCCTTCTCAAGGGGTCGAATTCTCTCCTTTAGGCCGACTTGGTGATCCCAAGGCTGACTTGTACTCTTGAAGTTTCCAAGACTTTCTAGACTCAAAACTAATTCTTTTTACAATTACAAATTTCCCAGAAGGGTATTATAAACATGATGTTGACTCCATTGACTCATGACAATAAATCCTAAGCCCTAACAAACCCTAGAAGCACGAAGAACATGTTTTTACCTAGAAGACCATCAATAATGAGCATGAAACCCATGCTTTAATAGTAATAACTTTTATTTTTCTTTTCTTGTTTGTTACATAGGATACATATTGAAATGAGTACAACAATTATGAAGACCAAAACTAGTTACACTTCTCAACATTTCTATTGTGCCCTAATTTGTTAAATATCAATTGTATGGAAGCTAGGTCTCATTATTGCATGCATTACTCATTGTATGATATGTGAATGACAATCCCCTTGGTGAATTTTACATTAGCTCTCCCAAGTGAATTTTGATCCCTCACAAAGTTAATAGCTAGGGTTTTGTTGCTAGGGCATCAAAATATCCTTACTCCTTTGCAAGTTTTAGCCATTCTTAAGAATCCATAGACTCCATTAACCCTAGGACTAGGCACTAGCCATGTCTTGTTGGTGATCAAGTCATCTTTTATCCACAAATTGAATTTCTCTCTCTCACTCTCTCTCTCTCCTACTTCAACGCTCTTAAGGCCAAGCGACCTAATTAGGGCATAGTGTGAATTAGCTAGGATGGGGAATTTTTGGTCTTGGAGAGTTTCAACATCTAGGATTGTAGTGGTTGCCTCATGATCATTCCTCTTAGTGGCCATTCTTTCCATTTTCATCCATAATTTCCCTTGCCCTAGTTATTTTCCCAAGGATAAAACCGTAGTTTGGTTAAAGCTTCAACTTGAGGGCTGGTTGAAGGTTTCATGTGCCTTTGCCTTGTTAATACTCATTATTTGAAACCTTTTCTTTACATCTTGACCTTAGAACATTCCCTTTTCCACGCTATTACTCAAACCCTAGGTCTAGCATGCCCTATCTTGGCTTGTCTAAGGAAGGCGCATTGCCTCTTCTTCATCGCTTTGGCCTTGTCCTTAAGTTGAGTCCTTCCTTAGAAGCTTTTTTGTCACCTTATACCTTTAAGCATAGAACGTCTCTTAGGTGACCTATATATATATATATTCTCCTCCCATTGGTGAAAATCCATAAAGAGCAAGGGATAGTAGTTGTGGTGATAGTGGGCTACTACCTTATTGTTATCACTTGGTCTAGTGATTGCCTTGTAGGGAGCCTCTCCACAAGGCTCGCTGGATTTTGTGCCAATAGGATTGAAAGAAGGATTTTTCATGAAAGAATTGGAATTTTATTGCAAATTTTTCATTGTTTTACATGTAATTGAATTATTGCTAGGGTTTTCCTATGCTCCATGTCTAAATGCATATTGTTTATGGAAAAGCTTGGCTAATTTTTTCCATGTTGAATATTTCTTCCTTGAAATCCATAGGAGACCTTCAAGTGTGCTTCTCCTATTTAATTTCTCACCTCACAAAAAATATAGTTAGCGTTTATTTAAGTGGAAACAAGAGTTTTTCCCCCTTAATCCAAGCATTTGTCCTCTCTTGAAGTTACCCTAAAGGCTCCATCCCCAAGTAGCATTACGCACTGAAAAATTTTGTGTTGATAAAAAAACCTTGAAAATCTAAATATTTTTCTTCCTTTCTATTTTTCATAGCCTTTTAAGGCAAACCAATAAGGTTTTTCCTAGGGCTAAATTAGTCTAGGGTATTTGTGGTATTCAAATTTGACTTTTATCTTGGTGATTCATTTTAACCTAAAATTGATCCTCTTTCATGGTAAAGCTTCCTTTAGGAGGGTTGATGTCATCCTTCTATGAACTATTTTGTGTCCTAGAAATCCTAACCCTAGTAGGGCTTCAACTTGAGGCTTAATTGGAGGGTTTTCTCTTTAGTTTTGTTGATCTTATCTTTTAGTAGACCCTTTCTTCGACTCATGTGTCTAGGTATTTCATTATTTTTGCATATCAATAAACTCTAGGTCATAAATGTCATTACTTGACTAGGTGCATGATACACTATTCCTTATTAAGAAGTATTGATCCTTTTTCCATCATTGAGTATCTCCACCTAGCCTATAATTTTATCACCTTGAGCCTTATAACCTAGAATATCCTCTTAGGTGATAATTGGGAAGACACCCTTGTTGTGAAATTCCACTAAAGAGCAGGAGGGAGATTGTTGAGGTGGCAGTGGCAATCTACCTCATTGTTGCAACAAGGTTTGGCCCTTGCCTTGTGAGTCCTCTCGCAAGGTCTATTAGATTTTGAGGCAATACGGTCAATGCTTGATATCTCCTCTAAAGAACACTCTTTGTTAGACTTACTGTGTTCTATGTACTTTTTATCAAAAATGTTGCAAACAATCCAACATAGCTTGATAGAGTTGATGAGAAAGACCATCCAACCTAAGAGATTTCCCATTTTTGTGAAGCATAGTGCTTCCGAAGTTTAACAATGACTTACCCAAGCAACTCACTTCAGGGATCCGTGAAGATTTGAAGTGCTACATGTGTTCGACGAAGATATTTTCATGTTGTGGTAGTGCAAACATAAAATTAGCTACTTTATGTGAAAATTTACAAGTAGCAACTGAAAATTTATTCTTCTAACTGTAAATTAACTATGAAATGTATTTGTTATGACTAATATCAAATAAATCACACTACAACTTTTCACCATAAAAATACTGCGGAAAATAAAATGCTGGAAACTAAGAAATATGCTAGCACACACATAAAAATGACAATTATTTTTGGACAATTGTCCCCCGAAAAACCCAATGTGGGAAAATCAGTGTAGCAATTGAGGGTTTTATTATTATGCAGTGGTGAAATTCTGAGTACAATTTGGATGTTGAAACTAGCAATCCAATATAAGAGAAATATTGGCCAAAATCAACTGAGGGAAATTCTCTCTCTCACAAGAAATCCCGCAACAAGTTGCCTCAGAAACTGGCAGTCCAAACCCTTGCGCAGGCCACTCTGTGTTATCGCTTCCCAATCCAACTTGCACTACTCGGAATCTGCGTTTGATGATGACATCTTGCCTGTTGTTGCCTTTGGAAGTGATTCTCTTGGCTTTCTGGAAATTTTCCCGACCATTGGAAGTTGAATCAACCTCACTGTTGGCTGAATCGAACTACCTCTTGAGGATGCTGCGCAACCCCTGTGCAACCTCCTAGAGAAATAATACAACCTGCTCTCTTGAGTCCCCAGAACTGGAATTCCTCCTCCGGAATCACTATCTTTGCTCTTTACTATCTTTGCATCCCTCTCTGGCTCCAACTTCTCTTTGTTGAATCACTGCAGCTAGGAAACTCAACCTCTGCTAAGGAATTTGCTCTTCAAGTGTGTTCTCCATCAACCCCATCGACCTCCTCTTATAATCTCTAGTTGAGTCTTCAATGACCAAGATTAAATCTTAATCGATGGTTGAGATCATCTCTATGTCGATCTATGTGGGTTTTTAGAGAATTCTCACATTTCTCAATTAATTCCTATTAATCAACCAATTTTCCTAAGTTAGACTTATGAAAAATTTAAATGATGGTCAATTAATTTAATTGAGCTATCTCTAGGTGGAATTTCTAGAAACAATTTATGGGTTTTGGAGATCTTCTGTGTTATAGCCTCTCCACAAAGTTTGAGACTAGAACACCATCTGATGCTACAAAAAACTAACACTCCCTCTTAGCAAGGAAGGTGTTCTAGTGTTGCACTGCTACAACACCTTATCTCTACATCATCCTCCCTTATACGCTGCTAATGTCGGACAATTTTATTTACCTACCACTGTCCATTAACCACTGTGCTAACTCTGATTCATTTGCCACTGACTATAATTGAACCATGTTGCATCCGTGTTGCTACTGACATTGCACTGTACAACCTGCACTGCTGCCAACTTTGCATCTACACTGGAACCCAACTACAACTCTCTCTCATTGTTGTTGCAACTACTGCAACTAAGAAGTATCCAAAATACTTTGCCCTTGCTACTAAAATAGGTTCTCCACTATATCCATCTGCTCTCTGAAATAGACGAACTTGGCTCTGAGCTTTCATGAGAATATCTACAACCTGCTCTTTTGTGGGAACATACTTTAGTTGGATTGCTCCACACTACACACAATCTCTGATGAAATGACACTGAATATATGTGTTTCGACCTATCATGAAACATTAGATTTTCAAAGAGCTTGATGCAACTCTGATTATCGCAGTAGACATTGGTTGCCTCCATCCTCTACATGAGCAAGCTCACCAGCGACTTCTGAATCCATATAGCTTCACACGTGGTTGTGCTAGCTGCCATATACTCTGCCTTTGTAGAGCTCAGTGCTACTAACTTCTGCTTCCTACTGCACTAAGGAACCATCCCTAATACAACACTAAAGTGGCACCCATAGGTACTTTTTCTGTCCACTAAACTGCCTGCCCAATTTACATTTGTGAATCCACATAGTCTGACATCATCCCCTCAGGTATATCTCAACCCATATTGTATTGTGTCGCGCAAATACCTCAGAATTCGCCTCGTTGTTGTCCAATGCACTCTCTTCGGCTCCACCATAAACTAACTGAGAGTGTTGACTATGAAGTAGATATCTAGCCTAGTGTTGACCAGATGTTGTTTTTCCACAAAACTGGTGACTAAGATAGAATCTTAAATCACTGACGCTACCAAACCAAGTATCACAACATATTACAGCATAATATAAACAACAATAAATCACACGTGCACAAATATAGACAACTTTATACAAATTTTCAACCCAACTTCATTATATTAATCAAAATGAATAATACAACAATCTAGAGCTCTTGTACTAGGGATAACGGCCCTCATAGATCCACTAGTACAAGATACAACATTGGGGCTTGTTGTCAGTCCATTGACCACCAATCTACCCTCAACAAGATACTTTGACCGTCTAGTTGATGTAGAGCTCCTCACAGTTGCCTTGGTCGTACCCTGTACCTACTTGGTCCTTCGTCCCCCGATCTACAGCACTACCTCTATCAACTATCCAAGTCCATCTGGTCACTAAACCCCGACTATCCAATTTGCTCACTAGTTATGTCTTAGTCCATCAAGGGCACAACACATCGAGACTCTTGTTGAGTTGTTCACAACTCCATTTGTGAACAACTCACATTTGCCCACTGTTGCTCCTCAGCTACTTAGGGACTTCAGCTCACTATAGTCTTCTTGCATTGCTCTAATGAAGACTAACATAGGGCACGAAGGGCTGCCACCTATCACTACTGCAAGTCTCTTCTCCAACAATGAACATGGGCTTCAACAACTGCTCCTCTTGTTGATCATACCTGAGCTCCGAACTGCCTTTCTTAGTGGTCACCTTAGTCCATCAAGGTGCCAAATAGGCTATCAACCTTCACCCAATCATGCTACAGTCCAAAGTCATTCTTGTCCATTGCTCTAGGGCTACTTCGGACACCAACAGATTGCCCTTCAACAAACCAAAGGTGCCCAATACAAACTGTCCACACTAAGACACCACCCAACTAGCAACCAATCAACCTTAAACACTTGATTCACATACCTTAGGTTTGGTGTCTCGCTGTTGCAACTTGTGATTTGGTTAGGGCACAACTATAGTCAATGTCAACCCTTCTAAACTGCCTCACAGGCCTCTCTACAGTTGTGACCTTCTCATTCCCTGCTCCTCCTTCCTTCGCTGGTTGTTAGAGCTAGTACCCACCCACACTTAAGGTTACCAGCCCTCTCAACTCACTCGTCAGCTTAAGGAAGGTTTGTGGCAACCTAAACAGATAGTTGTCCCTTGTTTCTGGGCATTTTGACCCTCTCCACAGGAAGCTACAGGCCTCAGCCCAGGTCTGCAACAAAACAGGGACTGCGACTAGAGAAAGACCACCTCAAACACACTCAAAATAATCCAGAACCTAGCCCAATCAGCTCGGCCTCCTATCTGATCCAACTTGTCCCTCAAACAGTCTTAAGAAGACATCAAATGCTCCAATCTTTGTTGAGGTCTACTCCTAGGATCTGTGGCCCAAACATAAGTGATCCTTGTGATTTGATTGCTCTTTTAGATGATAAAAGTGACTCACAAACACCTTGTATTTATACACTTTACAAGGGCTCCAACAAATTCCTCGAAGATGGATTGTCTAGCTGTCATAAGGTCTCCAACAACTAGGCCGACCTTGACCAAACCCCAACATTAACTTCAAAAATTAATAGCTTCACAAGGACAACTCGGAATTCGATGATTTTTGTTGCATTGGAATCGTCTCAACATCCTCTATCATCTCCATCCATCATATGTCCAATTCTTTCCATGGTTTCGGCCCCAACGTCAATGGATACAAAACCCCAAGCTTGGGTTTCAAGCCCACAAGCCATACTTGTTTGCCAACTCCTCCACAACCCTCAATCCTAGAGTTTGGAGTACCTCCCAAGCTACAAATATCAACACCAGATACATGAGAGAAGATGAGTTGGCTATACAAGGTGGGGTCAACATCCTTGTCCTCTGATGCATATATCTTGCTCTAGTTGGTGATCATGGGCGTAGACATGGGTCTACAATCCTGCATCCTGAATCTCTTCAAAATATCTATAGCATATCTTTCTTGACCAAGGAATATCTCCCTGTCCTTCTGCCACACTTCCAAGCATAGGAATAGTGCATCAACCCCAAATCCTTCATGTCAAACTTTGTTGCTAGGTTCCTCTTACAGTCCTCTATGAGCCCTGATGACCCTGTCAACAAGAGGTCATTTACATACAACACTAGGATGAGTGGCTCATCCTCTACCATCAAGTAGTAAGGGTTGGGATTTGCGTCACTCTTGACAAATCTCATCTGCTACAAGTAGTTGTGGGAGACTCTACTTGAGCCTGTATAGAGCTTTCTTCAACCTGCACATGTGTGCGCCTCTCATGTGTCTCGAAACCCTCTGGTTGTTCTATGTACACCTCCTCCTCTATCACCTCGTTCAAGAATGTTGTCTTGACGTCCATTTGGTGAATCTGCCACCCCATTTGTACTGTTAGGGATATGACTGACCGGATAGACGTGTATTTATCAACTGGGGCAAAGGTCTCCTCGTAATCTATCCTTTCTTTCTATGCATACCCCATTTCCACGAACCTAGCCTTGTACTTCTCCACACTGCTATATGTACCGTACTTGATCTTGTAGATGCATCGAGAACCCACAACTGACCTATCCTCGGGCCTCGACACCACCTCCCAAACATCTTTTGTCATGATAGAACTGTACTCTTCTACCATGGCATATACCCACACTTGATGCTATGCAGCCTCCTGATAGTTGGAAGGTTCTTTAACTTGTGCCACCAATTCTTAATACTTGTCAACATGTTTGTGCTCTCTCTTGTTCGTTTTAGGAGCTCCATTGAACTCCTCTGCATCTCTCACTGTCTGACGAACTGCCCTATTGATTCTACCACTAGTGGTGGGAGGCTCAACCAGCTCCTCATCCTGCCTCTTCTGCTCTGTCTGTTGTGAACTCTCTAGATCTGTGACACCTAAGGATATGTTGGTACTAGTAACTGTATTGGATCCCTGTGACTGCCCTACTTGTGGTCCCACTGGATGCCTTTGCTGCTGGACCAATGGAGCTTCTGTTGGCTCACTCTAATCACCTGTTGGCATTTCGCGGGACTTCTTGAAGGCTTTGTCCTCCATAAACTTCACATCCCATCTCACTATGATCTTCCTGCTAGTAGGAACATAGATCCTGTATGCCTTAGAGGTTTTTCTATAACCAACGAAATAACCTCTTTCTACAGTCTGATCCAACTTGGTGCGCTTCTCATCTAGGACATGACAATAAGCTATGCTACCAAAGATCTTGAAGTGACTGCCTCCTGGCTTCTTCCCTGAGAAGACTTCTTCTGGTGTTATCTTCCCCAACGCCTTGTGAGGAATCTTGTTTTGAATTTACACAGTCGTGTTGCATGCCTATGCCCATAAGAACTTGACCAAATCCTGGTCATATAACATCGCCTTTGCAGCCCCGACTATAGATTTGTTCTTCCACTGTGCTACCCCATTATGTTGTGGATTGTATGGAGTTGTCCACTCCCTTTTGATGCCTTCCTTCGCACAGAACCCTGTGAAGTCACTATCCGTGTACTCTCCTTCGTTATTTGAGCAAAGTGTCCTGATCTTTTTCACTGTCGCATTCTCCACTAGAGCCTTAAACTCCCTCAAGCGATCGAAGACCTCATCCTTGGTCTTCAAGAAATAGATCCAAGTTTTCCTGGAATGGTCATCAATGAAGGTAACTAAATATTCGTACCCTCCTACAGATCTAGTGGACGTAGGGCCACAGATTTATGAGTGTATAAGTGTCAACACACCATCTGCCTTATTGTCACTCCTTAGGAATGTTGCCTTATCATATTTCCCAAACACGCACCCCTTGCACACATCGTGTTTCGTGCCTAATTCTGAAACACCTATCATTGTCCCCCTGGGCATCCTAAGTGCTCCATGGGGTAAATTTCCCATCCTCCTATGCCATAATTCAAGTCTTTGCCACTATCACTGCTACTGCTGACTACAACCATTAGAGAATTAAATTGCAACTTGTACATGTTGAGAAATCTATAGGGCAATGATTAGAGTGATTTCTCTTTTCCTGATAACTACTTGTGATGTATTTTAACTTTTTCTTACTTATTAACTTCTTTACTTATTATTATGTTTGTATATCATCAAATAGCTACTAAAACAAGAAGAACAAGAACACAGAATATAGGCTACAAGCCAGGGCCAAAACCTCTCTAATTGAGAGGAAAACCCGCAAATCTCTTCTCTTCCTTATAGATTCTTCAATTGATGAATTCCATGACCAATACCCTCCAAGACCAAGTCCAACCTTTCTGAATGATGTGCTTTTCTTGAACAAGTCAAACCCAATCAAATATCTTCTAGTAGCACAATTTCGATCCCCAAGTGCAGAATTTCGGCCTCCACTGGAGCCCTAAAAATTTCGGCCCTCCAGCAGTTGCTGCTGCCACATGTGTGAGCTTCGTTTTAGCCTTCCAAGGCTTCCTTAGACCTTCGCTTGGCTTTCTCTGACTTCTGGAGCTTGAGGATGGCTTCTTGTGACCTTCACTTGACCTTCTTGCCTTCCCTTCTTCAAGATCAAACTTGTAAAGTAAAACCCTAGATCTCTTGCAAAAACCCTTTCCTCCTTTATATAGGCTCCTCAAGGTGGACATGGCTCCTCATTTTAGGTCAACTTATCAGCTGCCAAGTTGACTTGGTCTTGAAGGGTCTTGTTTGCTCGAAGGGGTCTTCAACTTATAACAATGACTCTTTTGACTTCCTGACCTAGGACAAACCCTAGAAGCACTCAATGGGTGCTTGACCTATAAAATAAAAGACCTTGAGCATGAAACCCATGCTCCAAATAATAATAATAATAATAATTTTCTTTCATTTTACAATTTACAAGAATCAAAAAGTACATTTCATATTTATGAAGACCAAACCTAGTACACATTTTTCAACAGTACAATCTGTTGCTTTGTACCCCAATTTGTTTCACCTTCTTCCAACTCTGGTGTTTGATATACACCTTCTTCCCTACAAAGTGGACATCATATCCTTTATCTTGTAACTAGGATACTGAAATCAAGTTCATACCCAATCCTAGCACATGCAATACATCTGTAACATTGGTGCTTGCTCCTGACTCCCTCTCTATATCAATGGTACCTCTTCCTACTGGAGTGCATTTTGTCTTGTTTCCCATTGTTGTCTAGAAGTCCATTTTCTCCCCATTATAGCTGGAGAAATATTCCCTAACTCCTATCATATGTGTTGACGCTCCACTGTCTATATACCAGATTTATTTTGAAGCTGAGGTAGTCAAACAAGCAAATTCATCTTCCAACTTTGCAAACAATTTGTAGCCCCTTGAATCTCAAATTTGTCCATGGCAATACTTGAGGATTCTAGAAAATCTACTGGAGACATCCTGAGTATAATTTTGTGTGCTATTTCTCTCCCACCCAATGTTGATTTTGCTACTACAAACTGCTACAAAACCCTACTGTGCCCAAACAAGAAATTTTCTTTGCAAAAAAATATGAGCTGCTCATCTTCTACCTGTTCGAATCACTTCCCAGACAAATTGACCCTTCCTGCACTCAACAACTGGAAATTTGATCCCCTATCCAACAATTCCCACTGCCTAGCTAAGCACTGCGCAACACTTGGGGAATTCATGTTACTGCTCCCTCTGAGCCACAAAATTCTCCCTCTTCATCTCTGAGCTTCTTGTCTGTCAATTGTGCTCTCATACCATGTGAAAATTTACAAGTCTAATTGCAGCAACTAGAAATTTGTTCTTCTAATTGTAAATTAATTATGCAGTAACCAGTTTATTTGCTACTCCAAATATTGAATAAATCACACTGCAATTTTTCACCATAAAAATATTGCGGAAAATAAAATGTTGGAAACTAAAAAATTTGCTAGCACACCACATAAAAATGATAATTATTTTTGGACAATTGTCCCCGGAAAAACCCAACGTGGGAAAATCGGTGCAGCAGCTGAGGGTTTTATTATTATGCAACAGTGAAATTCTGAGTACAATTTGGATGTTGAAATCAACAATCTTATCTGAGAGAAACTCTGACCAAAATCAACTGAGAGAAATTACCCTCTCTCTCACAAGAAAGCTCGCAACAAGTTGTCTCAGAAACTGGCCATCCAAACCCTTGTGGAGGCCATCTTGCCTGTTACTGCCTCTAGAAGTGATTCTCCCGACCTTCTGGAAATTTTATCGGCCACTAGAAGTTGAATCAACCTCACTACTGGCTGAATCAAACTGCCTCTTGAGGGTGTTGTAAAATGTAACTAGGTTCAATCTTCATAATTACATGTAATCATAATCTTTGTAAATGATGAAAAAAAGAGAATAAAATTATTTTTGTGATGCTTGCTTCATGAGTTTCATGAGCAGGAGAATTTATCTAGTTGGCTCCCATTAAGAGCCTTAGGATTTATCATTAAAGTCAAAGAGTCAATGTCATGTATGAAGAAGGCCTTCTTGGGCATGTGTTAATTGTATATAAGTCTATATATCCCTCCAACGACAAGTGCACAGTCCTCTCTACATGTCGGCTTCAAAGAGGAGTAAACAAACTCATGTCGGCTCACAGTTTAAGAGACATGCGTATTCGATGCTCAAATCTGCTTATTTATTGGACGGACTGCTATATATACAAGGGCAAGCTCTTTGCATAAAAACACAGTTCAGATTTTCGGATCTCTCTGAAGTTTTCTAGGACAGAGATGAATTCGGATGGAAGGGACAACAAGGAAGATGATAAGGGAGCAACAAAGTAATCTATTAACAGTGGCTTGAATTTCTGAAGGAAAGTCTCGGTATTATAACAGAAGTTCAGAGATCAAGCAAGGGTATATAAGTACTCTTCGGTAGTTTAATAATACCACAATTAGATGTATCTCTATTTAGATTACAGTGACTAGAAGTTCGGATAGAAAAGAAAGGGACAGCGAGTAAGAAACGAAGGGGTAGTAAGGGCTAATCTTGGTCAATAGAAGTTCGGATTTCTTTCTGAGATTCAGATGCATACATTGCAGTGACAAGAAGAGAAGTAAGTTCGAATCTTTTGTGATAAGGACTCATTACTGTGACAAGAAAGAAAGTCTCGATGGCTCCAAAAAGAGGTAGTGACTTTGGTTCTAAATTTGGTGTTATTGTTGAAGGAGAAAGTCTGGTTTCCTTGACAAAACACAATGATCACAATTGGGTGTCATCACTTATGGTGCGAAATCTCAAGCAAAAGGAATTGAGAAAGAATGAATGAGAAGATGGAAGAGGACTTATGTCTTGGTCGTGGAGGGGCTACTAGGTTAAGGGTCTTGGTCTTGGTATTCATCAATTGGAATCTTGTTAAAATTGGGAACTAAGGCCAAACTCCATGTGGGTCATCTTATTTATGGCAACCGATATTTTTCTTGGATCCCTTTCATCGAGAGGTGTAGGATTGATCTAAAGATCATCCAATTCCTATAAGTATTCATGGAGATATGAATTAATTTGTGTTATGGGACAATTCGTCAAGGTCAACCAACAACCAAATAACCCCCATGTGTGCTCAACATTTTAGTATAAAAGGAGGTGACTTGATAGTCATTTACACACACACTTCACTCTTGATTTCTCTCCACTTGTTTTGGGTTTTAGTGGCAAGAAAAATCTAGATGATGAAGCCCTAGACGCAGGAGGAAAGGAGACTATGGGAGTCGTCCTAGAGGAGATTCCCTAGCCCTAGACACTATCTAAAGAGACCTAGACGCGGGCACTATAAACGTAGTCTTGAAGGATGATTATCATTGAAGGGAGGCACCTACGCTGCCCTAAAGGAGGCTCTCCTACGCTATCCTAGAAGAGGCCTTATCACAGATAAGGAGACATCCTAATTGCAGTCAGGAAGGAGAAACTTTATCACAGTCATAGAGATCTTAACGCAGTCATAGAAGGAGACCTTAATGCAGTCTTGAAGGAAAAGCTTTAACGTTGTGAAGGAGGCTTCTATAACATTGTATGGAGAGGCCTAAACGCAGGTCTAATGTTGTTTTTCTAGGATGCCCTAACCAGCAAAGAGGGACAAAACAACGTGGGTTGTTTCTAGGGTATGTTTGAGGGTCGAATTGTTGTGAGGAGAGGCCAAGACAACTCACTAGAGCGCTGAGGCAAGGAGAGGCTGGTCCAGCCTGCGTGGAGGTGTCTTGGGTGCAAGAAGGGTACTGTATGATGTTGTAGGTGAGCCGTAGGTCCTAACACTCTTTGGAGGGCAGCGTGGAGCTGTTTAGGAACTATATATGCCCAGGGCAATAGCCAACGGTGCCAGCACCTCTTCAAGTGTAGGCCACAGTCAAGGAGGGATGTTTTGGTGGTTGATCAAGGGTTATTACAGCAGGCAAATATGCCCTGACCAGTCACAGACATTACAACAGTAACTCAGACTTGGAGCAACAATTGTGATGTGTGTTGGATTTGTTCTTTGGGTCAGTTTGGATCAGATTGTTGGGCAGTCTGTGGGAGCCAAATTGGTGGCTTGACATAGCAGCATGGTACTTGGGATAGCAAGTACATGGTGCAACAATGGTACTTGGGA
Source organism: Pinus taeda (assembly GCA_000404065.3). NCBI lineage: Eukaryota > Viridiplantae > Streptophyta > Pinopsida > Pinales > Pinaceae > Pinus > Pinus taeda. The sequence continues at coordinate 118,310 of APFE031650057.1, read as the reverse complement.
CAACATGGTACATGGGACAACAAGTACATGGTGTAGCAATGGTACTTGGGACAACAATGATACTTGGTGCAACAAGTACGTGGTGCAGCAATGGTTCATGGTGGAGCAATGGTACATGGTGCAGCATTGGTACAACAATGGGAGTTGTAACAAGTACATGTTGTACAGTGCAACATAGTGCAATGAAGAGCTCAGCAATACAGTGATGGGAACAGTCATGATTAGTGAAGCGTGATGAGATGCAACATAGTAATGATGGGTGCAGCATGGTGCAGCACAGTGAGGTGTAGCATGATGATGAGGAGCAGCACAATGCATGGTGATGGAGTCACCTTGGAGAATCAGTTGAAGCAACTTGTTTTCAACTGAGTTTAGCTACCTCATGTATCATCCTCTTAGAGATGATCTATGCTCTTATTTAGATAAGTCAAAGTGTTGACTTTTGTTGTAAATGTACTATCTCTCTCTCTGCTGAACTATTAAAGAACATATAAGAAGAATTGATCAAGGGTTTCCCCACATTGGGGTTTGTCCCTGGCTAGCGCCACATCTTGTGTCCTCTTGTCTTGGCTTGTCTTCTACAATTTATGTTTATGTTCTATCTGCAATTTACTATTATGTTGATGTGATTGCTAATCTGGAAAGGATATTGAGCTAACTATGAAAATTGAAATAAATTGCTCTAAGCATAAAACATACCTAAAATTAACATGGTATCAGAGCTGAGGTGAAGACAAAGCCCAAGCAAGAGTGAAAGAGCAATCATCGAAGACAGTTGGCAAATGACAAAAGGATCAACGGATTCCTCATTCCTCTTCAAACTCACCAAAGGTGAAGTCAAAGTAGAGAATATTATCAGAATGGAACAACAGAAGCTTTTGATGGCCTACCTAAAGATCACTTCAATGGGAAGTCTGGATCTAAGGGTGGAAGGAAAGGCAGATGCCTTGTTTGTAATAAGTTCGACCATTATGCGAAGGAGTGCCCGAATGGTAGGGACACATCGCTTGATGATGATAACAATCATTCCAGGGACGTCTTCAATGATCAAAGGAATGACAGGTAATGCAGGCTAAGTTCCACGAAACGGGGAAACGGAAACGAGTTTCCGAAACGGGAAGCGATACAAAACGCGACCTCCCCAAATTTGAGGAAACGGGGAAACGCGAATATAT
>APFE031650057.1:51397-117115 GCA_000404065.3 Pinus taeda | reverse complement strand
TTGGTCTGCTGCAAAAAGAGTTCTAAAGTACTTGAAGGGAACTCAAGACTTTGGAATCAAGTACACACAGGTGGATGACTTCAGTTTGATTGGATACTCTGATTCAGAATTCGATGGAGACAAAGAAACTGGGGTATCTACTTCAAGATATGTTATGAGTCTTGGATCAAGAGTTGTCTCCTGGAGATCACGCAAACAATCAGTTCCAGCAGATTCCACAACAGAAGCAGAATACGTGGCAGCAGCTGAAGCAACAAAAGAAATTGTGTGGCTCAGAAAATTTCTTGAAGATTTGCAGGTGAAACAAGTACAATCAACTCCACTCATGATTGACAACACCTCTGCAATAAAGTTGGCCAAGAACCCAAAGTTCCATGATCGAATGAAGCACATCAATACTAAATATCATCTGATTCGACATCATGTTGAGGCCAAAACAATCCATCTTCATCACTGTTCCACTAATGAGAAAATTGCAGATATCTTCACCAAAGCGCTTGGAAGAGAAAAGCTTGAACGATTCAAAATGATGCTTGGACTCACCAACAACCTAAGTTGCACGAAACGGGGAAACGGGTACGAGTTTCCGAAACGGGAAGCGATACGAAACGCGACCTACCCAAATTTTGGAAACGGGGAAACGCGAATATATAATATAAAAATCATCTACATTATATGAGTTGTCCAAGGTGGAGTTCGGCCCTAGTTTCCAAATTTAAAAAAAACCCATTTCGCCTCCGACACTCTTGTCACTAAGTTGCACAAAACGGGGAAACAGGTACGAGTTTCCGAAACGGGAAGCGATACGAAACACGACCTACCCAAATTTTGGAAACGGGGAAACGCAAATATATATAATATATATATATATATTATATATATAATGTGTGGTGCAATAAGCATAAATAAAATTTATTATACTTACATTAATTTAATTTACATCACATTTACTCATGAAAGGATCAAATAAGAAAATAAAAATATCGGAATATCCAAAAGCAACCTTTATTATATATCCAAATCTCAAAATCAGCCTTTATTTATATTAATATATGAGGCTGCAAGTACAAGAAAGACTATAAGGCTATAAGAGAGAGATCCAAATCAGGATTTCCTGCATCTACATCCCATTTTTTAGCAGGACCATTGTTGTATTGGGAGTCTCCTCCTACAAAGTTGAACGACCTTAATGCTCTTGATTAAATACACGTTTCATACCTTAGTACCCTACATGATCTTGATTATTGGGAGTTTCCCCTGCATAGAGGGCTTGGTTCTCTTGATTAAATACAAGTTCCATACCCTAGTACATGATAAAATCCAACGAAAACATTGCAATCCCTCCAATCCTGAAATCCTGAAAAACAAATAAGTCTGCTGGATTTTGAGTGAGATCTAAAATTCTACTTTCTCCATATGAAATCCAATGAGGGCGAAACCACTCTCAAACATCCTGAGTCATTTCATGGTAATGTTAAAAATTTAAGTAAAAGGATGAAAATGAAAAATAAAGGAGAATATCACTTTTACTTTAAGAATTTAACATTACCATGAACTCATATCAACACTAGGGCAAAAATTCACTTTTATAACTTTAGACACGCATCTAGAAGCAACAAGAAGTCACTAACATACCCTAACAGTAAATTAAAAAACAAATTAAAATAAAAAATAAAACACAAGTTAATGAGGAAACGTGGGTTGTACGGCCCTGAAACGTGTTTCCGGCCGTACCACCCACGTTTCTGTTTCGGGAAACGAGGTGGTACGGCCGGAAACGCGTTTCACGGTCGTACCAAACGTGGAAACGCGTTTCGTTTCCGTTTCCGGCCGGAAACGGGCCCCCCCCCCCCAACGTTTCCTGCAACATAGAATGCAGGTCATCAAGGAAACAACCGACTCTTCAAAGAAGGCAAGGAACCCTAGGTATGAAGAATCAAATGTTGTTTCTGATAAGATAAAGAAGTATTATCTTATATTGGCCCTCTTCTTCGGACTCTTTGGGAATTTGGCTTATTGATTGTAGTGCTTCAAGGCACTTCATCGGATAGAAAGGTGCTCTCTCTAATTTGGTAGAGATGGAAACAATCGTGGGATTATTCTTGGAGTCAATGCCACCTATCTTGGAAAGAGTGTAGGGAATGTTACCCCTCAATTGAATGAGAGTAACTCGATTCATTTACAAGAATCTCTTTTATGTACCTGATCGCAATAAGACCCCGGTGTCTATTTCGGCAATGGAAATCAAAGGTTTCAGGGTGGCATTCATTGATGGAAAGTTACGTGTTTGAAAGTAGAATTTTCAAAGATGCTTTTACTCATGGTTTCACGGTTGGCAATTTGTATCAAGTTGCAGGAAGTCCATTGGGGACCATGTCAGTTAACACATCTCATCTATAGCACCGGAGGTCTGCTTATTATGGGGCCCCACCCGATGTGAGTCAGATGGTGACAGGGATGTCTGAATTCAAGAAGCGCATGAAGGTACATGTCCGAGATGTACCGAAGTAAAATCTTACAAGGGGACCATTTCCCTCATGTAGCAGGTCCACAGGTTTGGAACAACCCGAGGGGTTTGAGATTCATGAGGTGAATCTCATGTATGCAAGTGGAAGAAAGCCCCCTATGGCTTGAAGCAAAACACCCTGACCTTAATATGAGAGGATTGCTAGATGTCTAATAAAGCTAAGATTCACTAGGAGTGAAGCCGATCCAAACCTTTGCTTGAAGTTTGTGGATGATAGACCTCTCATACTGGCACCTTCTGAGGACGACCTCTTTCTGACAAGTGTAGACCCTCTCATTTGCAAAAGTAAGAAGGAATTGGATTCCGGATTTGGAATGGTGAACTGCAAGCCCATGACTGCCTCGATGGAGCTTAACTTTCAGAAGTTATGTGGTAGTAATGCCGGACCAGATTTGGGAAATGCCTCTAAGTTTCATAAACTTATTCGCATTGATGTTCTTGGTGAACTTCCATCCGAATATATGTTGGGCTCATATTTGGTTGAGCCTCACTGGATTGATGCCAAGAATTAATGAGATATCTTCAAAGCACAATCTCTCATGGATTGAGATACACTACTGGAAATGTGAAGCTGCATGATTATTCTGATGCTGATTAGGCAGGTAGTGTGGTGGATCGCAAAAGCACTTTTGGGTGTTGATTCTATTTGGGTTCTGCTTGATATCAGCAGGAAGCAGAAGATGGTTGCTTTGAGCACTGCTAAGACCGAATACATACCTACGAGTATGACCTCGTGTGAAGCTACCTAGTTGTGGAAGCTCTTCAGTGCGCTGTTTGTACACATGATGGATACCACCGTGATCTTTTGTGTCAACCAAAGGGGGATTCGATTATTGACGAATCCCGTATTCTATGATCGCTCCAAGCATATAGACATTAGGTACCACTTTATCTGGGATATGGTACATCGATGAGCAAGAAGGCTCCATCGCATTGGGATTGATGTGCAAGTCGCAAACATTCTTTCAAAGCCCCGGGGAAAGGTCAAATTTGTGACTTTCCAAAACGACTTGGAGTCGTTGAGAGACCCTCTTATGAGGGTCCTGTATGATGCATGCATTGAGCTCTGGGATCTCCGGGGGCCTTGGGGTACTTCTTGGATCAACAAGCAACCATAGGGCAACTCACCCTCCCCTAGTGGTGCGCTGTGCACAGGGTGAATGGTTCAGCCTTCCCCTGTGATACCCCGTGGCGACTTATGGACAGGATGAGTGGTTCTCCTGTCGAGGCATCCTACCCATGCAGTCTGGGACTCATGGGAACTACCTCTCATTTGATCATTGAGTAGGGAAATGGGGTTAGGGACCATAGTAGTACTGATGGACGCATCGTGTATCTACCGTACTCCCTATGCTAGGATGACTGACATTGATCTGTGATCAATTGGAATTGACTTTGGGTCAGTAAGAGTGATATAGCTCACTCTCTTTTGGCACTGATCTGGGATCAGTAAAAGTGATATAGTTCACTCTCTCTTGGAACTGATCTGGGATCAGTATGAGTGGTTTGAGACACTCTCTTGTGATATTGATCTAGGTTCAATGAAACTGACTTCAGGTCAGTAGAGAACGGTATGAGACATTCTCGATCAGTTCTTCTTCTTCATGGTTCAGCAGAGCAGAGTAGTGCAGGGCACTAATGGTAGAGATAGTACAGTCTGGCAGATGGATTAGCGAATGGAGTTCTCCCTAGTTGAGAGGGAGTGTTAAAATTGGCAACTAGGGCCAAACTCCATGTGGGTCATCTGATTTATGGAAGTTGATATTTTTCTTGGATCCCTCTCATCGAGAGGTGTAGGATTGATCTAAAGATCATTCAATTCGTATAAGTATTCATGGAGATATGAATTTATTTGTGTTATGGGACAATTCATCAAGGTCGGCCAGCAACCAAATAACGCCCGTGTGTGCTCAACATTTTAGTATAAAAGGAGGTGACTTGATAGTCATTTACACACACACTTCACTCTTGATTTCTATCCACTTGTTTTGGGTTTTAGTGGCAAGAGAAATCTAGATGATGAAGCCCTAGACGCAAGAGGAAAGGAGACTATGGGAGCCGTCCTAGAGGAGATGTCCTAGCCCTAGACAATATCTAAAGAGACATAGATGCGAACACTATAGACGCAGTCTTGCAGGATGATTATCATTGAAGTGAGGCACCTACACTGCCCTAAAGGAGGCTCTCCTACGCTGTCCTAGAAGAGGCCTTGTCACAGATAAGAAGATGTCCTAATTGCAGTCAGGAAGGAGAAACCTTATCACAGTCATAGAGACCTTAACGCAGTCATAAAAGGAGACCTTAATGTTGTCTTGAAGGAGAAGCTTTAACGCTGTATGGAGCGGCCTAAACACAGGTATAATGTTGTTGTTCTAGGATGCCCTAACCAGCAAAGAGGGACAAAACAGCGTGGGCTATTTCTAGGGTATGTTTGAGGGTCGAATTGTTGTGAGGGGAGGCTAAGATAACTCCTTAGAGAGCTGAGGCAAGGAGAGGCTAGTTCAGCCTGTGTGGAGGTGTCTTTGGTGCAAGGAAGGGCAGTGTATGATGTTGTAGGTGGACCACAGGTCCTAACTCTCTTTGGAGGGCAACGTGGAGCTGTTTAGGGGCTATCTATGCCCAACATAGCAACCAACGGTGCCAACACCTCTTCAAGAGTAGGCCGCAATCAAGGAGGGATGTTTTGGTGGTTGATCAAGGGTTATTACAACAGGCAAATATGCCCTAACCAATCACAGACATTATAACAATAACTCAGACTTGGAGCAGCAATTGTGATGTGTGTTGGATCTGTTCTTTGGGTCAGTTTGGATCAGATTGTTGGGCAGTCTGTGGGAGCCAAATTGGTGGCTTGACATAGCAGCATGGTACATGGTATAGCAAGTACATAGTGCAACAATGGTACTTGGGACAACATGGTACATGGGACAGCAAGTACATGGTGCAGCAATGGTAGTTGGGATAGTAATGATACTTGGTGCAGCAAGTACATGGTGCAACAATGGTTCATGATGGAGCAATGGTACATGGTGCAGCATTGGTACAACAATGGGAGCTGCAACGAGTACATGTTGTACAGTGCAGCATAGTGCAATGAAGAGCTCAGCAGTACAGTGATGGGTATAGTCATGATTAGTGAAGCATGATGAGATGCAACATAGTAATGATGGGTGCAGCATGGTGCAACACAGTGAGGTGCAGCATGATGATGAGGATTGACACAATGCATGGTGATGGAGTCACCTTGGAGAATTAGTTGAAGCAGCTTGTTTTCAACTGAGTTCAGCTACCTCATGTATTATCTTCGTAGAGATGATCTGTGCTCTTATTTAGATAAGTGAAAGTGTTGACTTCTGTTGTAAATGTACTCTCTCTCTCTCTCTGTTGAACTATTGAAGAACATATAAGAAGAATTGATCAAGGGTTTCCCCACATTGGGGTTTGTCCATGGCTAGCGCCACATCTTGTGTCCTCTTGTCTTGGCTTGTCTTCTGCGATTTATGTTTATGTTCTATCTACAATTTACTATTATGTTGATGTGATTGCTAATTTGGAAATGATATTGAGCTAACTATGAAAATTGAAATAAATTGCTCTAAGCATAAAACATACCTAAAATTAACAAATCTATATAAGAAGAATTTGTGCGGGTTTTCCTCTCAAAGAGTGAGAGGTTTTGCCCCAAGCTCATAGCCTACATTCTGTGTCTCTTGTTTATTTATGTTTGTGCATTGGTTACTATTTGATGAAGAAGAACACTAATAATTTAAGGCAAAGAAGATTCTAACCTAATTAAGGAAAAAGCATTCACAAGCAGTTACTAATCTAAGAGAAATCACCTAATTGTAATGCCCTAGATTTCTCAACATGGTATCAAAGCTAAGCTGTCAAAGTCAAGAAAAGGGCATGCAATCATAGAGACACTCAAGGATCGAGTTTTTAATAAAGGCATCAAAGCAAGTCGAAGGGTATCAAAGCAAAAGTTCAAGATCTACATTGAAGAATCAAACCCTAGATCGAAGAAGCAGTCTACACCAGCATTTGGATCCTCTAAGTCATCATTTAAAGACCACAAAGATCCTCATCAAGCCGAAGAGACCTACAATGAAAGGTAGCCCAAAGTATAGACATCCAAGAGAAGGACTTCAAGGACTAAGATCAGATCATCTTAGAGAAATTCGAAACCCTAGAAGCATTTTTGATCTACACTCATTCACCACCAAGGAAGTCGAAGTATCTTGAAGGCTTGAAGGCATTGTCATCGTCTTCAAAAGCTATAAGGCAATTTCCCTCTCATTGAAGCAAGGATCCTCTCCTTATCCTTGAAGAAGATCATCCAATGAAGCAGCAAAACATCCTCATCAATCACCATCAACAAAGAGAGCTAGATCTAAAGGTGTTGTCAACATAAAAGGAGCAATCTCCTTCAATTGAAGAAGGGTTTTTCATCATCCAAAAGGAGCACTAATACATCTTCTTCAACCATCATCAAAGTGTTCAAGTTGAGGATTTCATCTTCACTTGTCAAGTAAGTATCTTTCATTCTATAATCAAATTTGGTAAAATGACTTCGTTTTTGCAAGGCGATCTATAAGTTGGTTGGGTCATCGAAATTCCTTGCATGGAAAAGGAGGATAGACATAGTCCTCGAAGAAAGTGAAGGCATTGAACACATCAATGAAAAGGTCTCCTCTGAATACATGGAAAAGGATTCTTATGAAAAGTCCCCTCATATAATAGTATTGGAGACATCAAAGAGATATATATAATAAGCTAGTAGAACTATTCTTTGAAGATGCGATAAAAAAGGTCACATCACTTAGATCTGATCTACACAAAATTGAAGGGGTATCAAGGGATGAAGGGACGTCTTCAATTGCAAGATCTGGGAGAGATGATAAGGAGATAATCATCATTGTTTTAAATACACTAACTGATAAACAAGGTAACAAATGTCTATGAGGATAAGGAAGTTATCCCATTCAACAACTTGTGGTTTCTATGCAAGATAGGTGAAGACAGGTTGAGGGAAAAGTATCCAGACATTTGTCGAAAGAAAAAAAACATAGCTACGATTCAATACAAGAAAGATTGTCCTAAGTTCAAGGGCAATATCAAGTAAATTAGAGAAGTAGTCCATTTCACCGAAGAAGTGGAGAAAGATGAAAGAGGAAAATTATTAGAAGTAAGGGCTCATAACATCACCATAAGAAACATGAAGGATGTCTGATAAACAACTATGAAGGATATAGCTCTTGGGAACCTCATTAGAAACTTAAGAAAGGGAAGAAGTCATTCAGGACAAGTCTCATCATACATCAAGTCAAAAGGAAACATTTGTTGGATAGGGATATGCAAGATCCTCAAGATTCGTTGATGGAATCCTCATCGGAGGATTCGCCGATCTAAAGTGGAAGCAAGTGTTTCATCAGAAACTCCAACTTGTGGAAGTCATGGAATGATGGTATGATGACATAAGAGATGAAGCAAATCAAGGGGTTGAAAATCTTTTCAATCAAGGAAGTTGCTAAAAGAAGCCTAGATACCCAAAAGGTAAATGAGGGTATGTATGCTTGTATTAAATATTATAAATTCATTTTGTATGGTTGCAGGTAACATGGATCGTTGCTCTATCTTAAGAAGCATGATCAAAGGAAAATGATCTCCCTCTGAAAGGATGCAAGAAGGCATAGGTCACACCAGATGAATTCAACATAATATGTCCTCATATGAAAATGAGGTGGTTGCCAACAACAAGAGGAACTCTGATTGGAAGTTCCTAGGAATATTACATGAGAAGAAAGGAAGGAAGAGATCGTGAGATATGCAACCATGATAAAGGCAATCAACATCTGGAAGACCAAGAAGATTTAACTAGGAAATCTCTCGGAAAGACATGAAGACTCTAATGGAAGTTTGAAAAAGATGGAGACCCTTGACAATGGATATCTGTGGGAGATATAACAACATGTATGTAGGATGTTGATGCACATTGGAAGATGCCATGATGAAAGACCATCAGAAACATCACAAAGGTAATTTTGATTTAAGTGTTCATTTCTTTATTTTTGAACAAATAACTGGATAGGCTTATGTAGGACTGCCAAAGGAAGAACTGTGGATGTCTTCCCCGAGGACCATATAGAAGTATGTAAGATCCTTTCAGATAATATGGCATGAATAAGGCAGCATGGCATGAAGCAAGGCTATATGAAGACTAATGGATAACTTTCTGATGAAAGGAATAATGGCATGACTGACCCATGGATGAAAGTGATGGATGGTATGTACCCTATGAAGAAGCTACAATAGATGAAGACTCAACAAAGAAATTCATGACATTGAAGGGAGGAGCTCTTCAAGCAGCTGGCTATGGAGTTGTTGTAGCTTCCTAATTAAGAGGGAGCCTGAAAACAAGTTTCTTACTTCGAAGAAACTTGGAAATTTCTAAGCCAAGAGGGAGCTTAGGTACATTTCTTCTGTAGGAATGAGTACATTCCATTATTGGAATTGATATGTTCGACCTAAATTGAGAGGGAGAGATAGACACATCATTATGGTCTTCACCTGGAAAGACAGAATAGAGGATTGGGTAAACATCTGGCATCTAATGCTCTTTGAGGATGAGATAAGGCATCCAAGATAAGAGTAGTTGTAGTGGATCAATATTCTTTAATGACTAGCTACCCAAGATAAGATTAGTCCAAAGAAGGTCATACTCTGTGAACACCCGGGTGGAATATGTACCTTGAGAGACAATGATTATGGTGTCTATAAATCATTGGTCTCGCCAGCATTGTGCTCTAGTCAAGACTTGTTATGTGACAATGTTGGTTCAATATGATGCTAGACAAATGGGTTACCAATCTGATTCTTCTTCTGAGAAATTCTTCAAATTGAGAATGACCAAGTACCATTATGAATACCTCCCTAGTTGAGAGGGAGTGTTGTAAAATGTAAGTAGGTTCAGTCTTCATAATGGCATGTAATTATAATCTTTGTAAATGATGAAAAGAAGAGAATAAAATTATTTTTGTGATGCTTGCTTCATGGGTTTCATGAGCAAGAAATTTTATCTAGTTACCTCCCATTGAGAGCCTTAGGATTTATCATTAGAGCCAAAGAGTCAATGTCATGTATGAAGAAGCCTTTCTTGGGCATGTCTCAATTGTATATAAGTTTATATAGCCCTCCAATGACAAGTACATAGTCCTCTCTACATGTCGGCTTCAAAGAGGAGTAAACAAACTCATGTCGACTCATAGTTTAAGAGATACACCTATTTGATGCTCAGGTCGGCTTATTTATAGGACGAACTACTATATATATAAGGACATGTTCTTCGCATAAAACCACAGTTTATATTTTTGGATCTCTTCGAAGTTTCGGATGGGTATTACAGAGATTAGTTCGGATCTCTAGGACAGAGATGAATTCGGATGGAAGGGACAACAAGGAAGATGATAGGGGAGCAGCGAAGTAGTCTATTACCAGTGGCTCGGATTTCTGAAGGAAAGTCTCGGTATTATAATAGAAGTTCAGAGATTAGGCAAGGGTATATAAGTACTCCTCGGTGCTTTAATAATACCAAAGTTAGATTTATCTCTATTCAGATTACAATGACTAGAAGTTCGGGTAGAAAAGGAAGGAACAACGAGGAAGAAACGAAGGGGCAACAAGGGTTGATCTTGGTCAACAAAAGTTCAGATCTCTTTCTAAGTTTCGGATGGATACATTGCAGTGATAAGAAGAGAAGTAAGTGTTGATTTGGGGTAGCATCGGATGTGCTATAGCCATGAAAATTGGTGGAGAGGTTAAAGCACATGAGATCTCCAAGACCCAGAAATGGTTTGGGCAGAATCTAACCGGTTTGGGAGACATTAAAATAATTAATATTTTTAATGGAGTTCCTAAGTCTAAACTTAGGAAAAATAAAATACTAATGGGTATTAATATAAAATTGGGTTAGAATGGTCCAAAATTCATGGATCAAGCCAAATCTAATCTTAGCCATTGATTAGAGATTTAATCTTGGTCGTTGATGGACCAACGAGAAAAGTATAAGAGGCTTGAGGGTCAGTTGGAGAACACACCTAGAGATATCAAGAACTCAATTTTATGGGGCAGGGTTTACTGAGGAAATTGAGTGAGTGATCTGAGTTGTAGCTGAGGGGTAGTGAATACATAATAGAGAGGCACAGTTAGTACCGAGAGGATCAGTGCAGAAGCCAGGAGAAGTTGACGCAGAGCCAGCTAGAGGCCACCAGAGGCAGCCAGAGGCCACGCAGAGGCAACCAGGAGCTGCGCAGAGCCAGGGAGGGCCAGTATGTGAGACGTGGAGGCTCCAAAGGCTGATGCAGAGCCCAGATCGACTGACGCTGGTCAGAGAGGCTGACGCAGGGCCTAGAGGAAGCGCTGGGAGATTTTTCGTGGGATAGACTAGGAGATGGAGAGTCGGATAGGGTGACGCAGTCCCTATCAGAGTGACGCAGAGCAGCAGAGGTTGCATTGTTGTTGTGGGATCGTTCATCTAGTGATTTAGCCGGAATGTCTATCTCCGACTGAGAGGTACTAATGTCGAGGGCATTCTCTGTTGGGTGAGCCATTTATGGCACCCAAGTTGTATTATGAAACTGCATAATAATAAAACCCTCTGAATAGTTGCATCGGTTTTCCCGCATTGTGTTTTTCAAGGGGCATTAGTCCAAAAACAACAGTGTCACTTGTGTGCTTGTTTACTTCAGTCGATGATCTGCATGTGTTGATATTGTACTTGTATTTATTTTCAGTATTTACATGGTAAATAACTTGTTAAGTAATTGAACAAGTAGAAAGAAATAAACTAGATAGTACAGGAAGAATTTCTAACGGGTCAAACTTAGAAATTCCAACAGTAAGTTCGAATCACAATGACAAGGACTCGTTACTATGACAAGAAAGAAGGTCTCGATGGCACCAAAAAGAGGCAGTGGCTTTGGTTCAGAATTTGGTGTTACTGCTAAAGGAGAAAGTTTGGTTTCCTTGACAAACACAATGATCACAGTTGCGTGTCATCACATATGGTGTGAAATCTCAAGCAAAAGGAACTGAGAAAGAATGAACGAGAAGATGGAAGAAGACTTCTGTCTTGGTCGTGGAAGGGCTACTAGGTCAAGGGTCTTGGTCTTGGTATTCGTCACTTGGAATCTCTGTAAGAAGAATTTGTGCAGGTTTTCCTCTCAAAGTGTGAGAGGTTTTGGCCCTGGCTCATAGCCTACATTCTGTGTCTCTTGTCTATTTAGGTTTGTGCATTGGTTACTCTTTGATGAAGAAGAACACTAATAGTCCAAGGCAAAGAAGATTTTAACCTAGTGAAGAAAAAAACATTCACAAGCAGTTACTAATCTAAGAGAAATCACCTAATGCTAATGCCCTAGATTTCTCAACAGAGGGTACTGCAAAGCCTCCTGGAGAAATAATACGACCTACTTTCCTGACTCTCCAAAATTGGAATTCCTCCTCCATATTCACTATCTTTGCCCCTCACTATCTCTGCATCCCCTCTCTGGCTCAAACTTCTCTCTATTGAATCATTGCAGCTGGGAAACTCGACCTCTGCTAAGGAATTTTCTCTCCAAGTGTGTTCTCCATCAGTCCCATCAACCTCCTCTTATAATCTTCAGTTGAGTCTTCAACGACCAAAATTAAATCTTAATCAATGGCTAAGATCATCTCTAAGTCGATCCATGTGAGTTTCTAGAGAATTCCCACATTTCTCAATTAATTTCTATTAATTAATCAATTTTCCTAAGTTAGACTTTGGAAAATTTTAAATGATGGTCAATTAATTTAATAAAACTATCTGTAGGTGGAATTTCCAGAACCGATTTCTAGGTTTTGGAGATTTTAGCCTCCACAAAGTTTGAGACTAGAATACCATTGGATGCTACAAAAAACTAACACTTTATACTAGTTGATGGACCTACCTTCAATGTTTCGAAGATATATTTGAATGTTTTAAAACTTTTCTTGAAGAAAGATAGTTGTGCCCTTAGTTGATGCCTATTTTTTCAATACTAGTTGAATACCTTTGACATTAATAGTAGTATGTTTATGTTCGTTGTTCAGTTGATTTAGATGTTTATAATCATGACCTATTTATGTTTTATTTTGCTTTATTTTTGGTTTCATACTGCAGGTGGTATCTTTTTGAAGAAACAATATTGTGTGTATGGACTGCTGTCATGTACGTTATGTCTATAAATAAGGAGATTTCCAAGACATGGTAAGATTTTCTCTTGTTTGAGTTGGTTTTTCTCCATTTAATAATTTTTTTTCAAGAATTTAATGGTTTGGATGATGAATGACAAAAGCCATATAACATGATTTTGGTTTATTGCTTTGGACCATCTTGAAATTGGTTTGTTGAAATCTTTTTAACTGTATATCTGTAAAGGACAGTGCAAAATGATTGATTGAAATCAAAATGCAAATGACAATAAGATCCTCTCTAATTGGTTGTGGTATGGTTATTTTGGTCAGGTGGCGTGGTGGATTGGAGATAATACTTTTGATCGTTTTGCTGTTTTGCCTAATTATTCTTGTTATGCTTTTAATTTTTCACACGTGAGTTTCAGATATTCGTATTTTATTTGTTAAGCATTTTATCAAAAACAACTGTCTTGCATATTATTTGATACAATTTGGGTTTTCACCATTTTCTTGTACATATGGTTGAAAAGATGAGTTAAATGATTGGAAAAACTGCAGGCATTTTAACACGAACTGTGGATGAATGACATCCACCAAACACACCTCCAAGAGACAGAAAGAAGGACCGAGCCCTTAATTGTCTTGAACCAGTCAGTCATTACTACAAACTAAAAGGAACCAAAATGGTCATGATATAAAAATGAGATCACCCAAACCACTTTGCACTAGTTCATCTACATAATGTAATACAAATGCCACAAAGATGTAATCTGGGAAACCATAAAATGATCAAAATGAAATTCCAACTTTCAAGGCTGAAGAGCCACAGGCCCTTGAAGTTTGAAACTAGAAATGTAAATATTTAATCCTACGGTATATGGGACATAATGATAGGAACGAGTGCCTTATCCAATTGTTATACTATAGGCAAATTACTGATGATAAAAGCATCTATTTTGTTGGTTCCCCAACCAGGTTCTGCTTTATCCTACTTCGTTGGAGAAAATTTGGCTGGCAAGGCTGATGAAACCTGGGAGAGGTGTCCTTGTTTCCTTCTATCTCTCCTTCCTTTGCCACAAGATCTTGTGTGTGATCTGGATTATAGTATTGTGATCCTATCATAAACATGCACTCTTCTTACAGTGCAGAGAGAGGAGTCCATTTGTCCAATAACTTGAGATGTATGGCATGTTTGTTATTATGATTTATGACTTGCACTTGTGGTCTGATCTGCAGGGAGTAAGCATGGTATACAACAATTTTCTTTTGGTTAGAAAAGGATATGAAATAAAATTTGCAAAAGCAACTACACTGCAATGCTTATATTTCCAGCAGATATCTCAATCCTCAAGAGATGCCAAGCTTTATTAAAGTAAAAGATCAACCTTTCAATCAGCAAAGCAAAGCAGAGTTCCAAACAAACTGCATGTGCAATAAAGATTTGATAGATATTGCAACCTAGGACCCTAAGCTGATAATTGTAAAGATAAGGAAAAAATTGGCATGTTTCAGCAATAACCTGGGAATCTGTGAACTAAGGGCAACATTCTGCAGCACAGATTAGAATAAAGTTATGCTATAGGAACTTCGATAGAAACAAGTCACTTGGACAACAGTTAGAACCAAATAACAGTTGTAGGGGAATAAGCCTACTCATTTTTACTAACAAAAATCAATATACATGAGCAGATTTACAGCCGATGCGTTAGTTTTTTACTTCAGCTTAATGCTTGGCTCTACAACTCTAAATCTATACCACTTGGGATTAGTTGCCTAACCTGACTTAATGACAACAATCCTCTTTATTCTTTTTGTTAGTTGATTATCCACCTTCTCTAAAATCTTCATCTTTCTCCAACATCTCTTTGTCTCCAATCTTCAGTGCCCTCTGGAACTCTTCAGATCTGTTCTTGTTGCTTGAACTTCTAATGCAACCTTTCAACTTCTGTGTTTCCATCCTGTTGTGTGCACTTACTTTTCATACTTCTTCTTCTAATCACATTCCAATCATATTCCCCTTCAATCCTAATGATATCAGGATCCGGCATGCTCTTTTCCTTGAACTAAGGTACCCTCACATCATGCATGCCTAAACTACTCTTCACTCATTCCCTTGCTTCAACGTTTTTTTTGCTCATTAGTCTGTCATGTGTGTGCATCAACCATCTATGCCAAGCTTTCTTTTGTTGTGCTCTTCTGTTTTGCACTTCCTGTATCATGCTCACCTATGTTGCATTTGCATGTCCCATGCATTGAGATTGTGGACTTAGTTGTTTTCAAGATGCTCTTGAATCAACTTTTTCTTGGGTTGTTAAATGTGCTTCAATAGATTTATCGCAATCTTCAACTGCTCCTGTGCATATATTAAACTAAGTATGAACAGCCGCTCCAATACATTAGTATATAGCATTATTCCCGGACAATGATGTAACCAATCACCAGTGTATGCAGATCAATAACCTCGAAATATCATTTTGGAAGACATGGCAGCATTGCCTTAGACTGTGACTTTACTTGAATACGATCCAGCTGAGGTGAAGAATTCATTCAATAGATGAGGTTGCACCTGCTCATCTCCATACCTTGAGCCAAGGTTGAAAAACATCCATGAGACACCCTGTTGAAATGATGTGTTCCCAAGTTTCCAGGCTATTGACAATGTGCCCAAATTCAAATTTTGCAAATATAGCTTCACCTATTTTTAAAATTTAACAATATAATTAAATCACTGAATCTGTAGACATAACCTGATACCCATCAAATACAAGTTCATTACTTCAGCACACTACATGCAACGTTGCATGAAAATGAGAAAGGAAGACAAAAGAGGAAACCCAAGACTAAATGTTTAAGATATGAAGTGAATGTGCATATATATTAAATAGGAAATCTCTCTTGTTTTTTCTCCGTAATGTTGTTCAAACTTCAAACCAACCAAATTTGCTAGTTTTTGCTCTCCCCTGTTTTATTAAGTTTCACTAACCTAGTTAAAAGCAGCATAGCTTTTGTTCATCAATAGCTTCTTTCATGTTAGACACGCGGAGGTGTCCTCTAATATACTGTTTATCTTTTTGTTTATAATTGCAGTTATTTGGTGCTGACAAATCAAACAACTTATGAACTTATTAGAAGGCGACGGATTCCTTACCTAAGGTATATATACCTTCAACATGCCTTTCCTGTGTTGAACTTTAACGGGAAGCCTCCTGTTGTAATTGCCTTTTGATGTTGAAAAAAAAATTTACCGTGGTGATTACTGACGTTGTCACTGGCCTGTTTTCCAGAGGCATGCCGAATAAAGTCCATCCTTTTAGTAGGGGCTTATTGAGAAATATCTATTTTTTCTGCTGGTCTCGTGATGATTTTTATACTATCGAGTCTTTGCCTACAAGAGAAGAGTTAGAGGCAAAAGCAAGGCCCTATACATTTCAGGATATCTTGACCTGTCGTTGTTGCTAAAGATGGAGCATGTAAATCAGATTCACATGTAACTCAAAAAGTGGCTCAAGCATTGAAAGCTGTCAGACAATTCAAATGCCCTTAAAAAGACATGCTGTTTGCTCCTGCAAAAACACAGGTTGTATATTAGAAACAAACTATGAATATAATAGCAACTGTCTTGAAGGGAATCAACAACTGCAACTAAATTGAGGAGTATTTTTAACCTTTTCCCAGGAGGGATTATTCTTTTCTTGTATTTGCCCAAAAGCGGTGCTGAGTGGAATGTAATTTTAACATTAGATTTTGGCCTAGGATTTTTTAGTGACACATCCCATTCTGTTTGAGTATTATTTTTTTATTGTGAAATGTCTACCATTCCATACTCTTCAGAGAGTCTAAAGGAGCCCTATCAACAAATACTTCAATATTGTATCAGATTTCAGTAATTGGAAACTCAAATTTGTCATTTGAGCGGTTATCACCTTTTGCTTCTGTTCGATAAACCTTCCCATTTGTTAAGTACCTTAGTATAATTTGCATGGACAAGAAGTTTCTAGATCAGTGAATACAGCTTATTCATCGTCTTAATAGATTTCATCAACCTTGGCCTAGTTTTCACATGCATTATTTATCACCCTTCTACACTTTTGCTGCTGTTAAGGCTCTGTATGTGCATCTAATAATTTCATTGCTGGGAATTCTTGCAGATTGGATTAATATTTTTGATAAAGATTTATTTTTCATGCTATTTATCACAGGTTACCGCTTTCACATTCCCGTTGTTGTTACATATTTAATTTCAATCTTTCGTGCTTCAACATATTGATACTATTCAGTTAGAATTAAGTGATAACGCATTGGCATCTCTAGGAAGCATATCTGTTCATCAACTCAAGGACATTTCACCATGTTTTCGTGTTCTTAGCAAAACTGATTTTATAACTTAGTGAAAAACTGACATAATTAGCATCTTGCGGGTGAGGATTAGGCATAAAAATCACTTACATTTTCTGTAACTGCTACAAAGGAACAAATTGTCAAAAGCTGATACCATAACAAATTATGGGTTTCTCTCTACCAGCTTCTAATCAAGGTAGTGATGTTCTCTAGTTTGGATGCACTTTTTAGTGGGTGATAAATAGGAAGAGCAACACATCTAAGAATTACAAGAACTCTTTATCTTTTCGTTCTTTTCAAAAGCAATGCCTCTAAAACCTGATGTTCTCTAGTTTGGATGCACTTTTTAGTGGGTGATAAATAGGAAGAGCGAGACATCTAAGAATTACAAGAACTCTTTATCTTTTCGTTCTTTTCAAAAGCAATGCCTCTAAAACCTAGGTTGGAAGAAAGTAACCATGGGCCGACTTGCATGGGCTAAACTGATCCACGGAGAGCAAACTACAAGCAACCTTCTGGTGTAGCCGAACTATCCCACAAGGCAGTACTTGAGAACATGCCGTTGGGGGGACTGGAACAAGGGAAACACTCAAGAATATGTCCTTGGTAAGAATAGAACCCGGGGAGCCTCTCAAAAGCCAACACTTACCACTGAGCCACAACCCTGTTGGCTACAAGAACTCTTAATTGTTTTTGGCATGAAAAGATTTCTAGGGGATTTAATGTTTTAAGTAACGTAATTTTTGACAAATTGTCAATCAACTCTTCCCTATCACACCTAAAAGTAAAGATGCTCATCCCCATCATCTGCTTATAGGTATTTCTTGTTTTAAATATTGAATCCTTGATGATTGCATAATACACAATTCAGTTGCACCTAAGAAAAGAAACTTAAAAGTTATAATCCCAATCTTACTGAACTATAAACACATTGACACTACATATGATGCCAACATTCCCAGTATAGTTTGTTGACGACCACTTGAAATTTTTTTTAATTGCTTTGAGAAACATTCCTTGAAGGCTTGCATTGCAAAAAGAAAACTTCTTTCAGTGTAAGTGCCAAGTCGGGTATTATTCCACCAAAATCCCTTGAAACTTGAACCTAGCATAACGTGCATGGGGCAAACCATAACAATAATGGAAGTAAGATGGACAGCTTAACACTCAGTCAACCTCTCTAATGAACCAATGCTACACTAAAAATATAAGCTACACTAAAAACATAATTTCCTTTGAGATTTGATTTTTTAAGTGCGGGAAGGAAAATGCTACCAGCTTTCTGTTTTAAGCGAGTTTGAATTTTAATGAAAAAAGAAACAAGCAAACAACTTTGAACCTTGTTGCATTTAATCTAACCAAATATTACACCTTTCATGAAGTCAATCATCTTCTGGCAGGGTTTTTTTTTTTTTTTTTTTTTTTTTTTTTAACTTTATATATCACAACAACCTCAGATAAAATTATGACACCTTGTCTAGATACTTCTCTTTATTTTGTGGAATGACATATTTTCCAGTTACTCATATTAGATTAGCTATCTAAATAATAGTATTAAAACGTCAACCTCTCATTCTCCAATTTGACTTAAAAAGAGTCATTAAAGTTCAAACCACAGCTGGAGATAAAATGCATTTTGAACTACGTGCCATTATGTTTTGAGATATTTCCTCGTGCTCTCTCTTATTAGATTAGGTGCGATTCGTGCGAAGATGGTAACAAACAATTATAAATTTTAAATTACATAAGAATGTACATAATGTTAAGAACCATATCAAACATAGAGACAAAAAAAATATGTAGTAACTAGACAAAATGGAGGCTGAAATCAATGGAAATACAAGCAACAACAAAGGACTATTTAACATTAAGATAAATAACCACCCTATAAGCAAGTCGTTCAAAGAACATTCACTAATATAAAGATTTTGTAACTCAATTTTCTGAAGAAGGATGGTGCGTACTCATAAACAAGTGTCATCATAAACAAGGACATGTATTTTTAATATATTTTAACCTATCCTAAGAGGGCCAAAGGGGTAGTGATATGTGGTGAATACTCATTAAATTTATGATTTACTAATTTTAAGAATAATAATGTTATCATGAATTAACTAATTTAATAATGAGTATTATTACATTATCATAACACATACATTTAGACATAATTATAATAAAGAAAGTTACAAAAACTACGATGAGAGAATATGCATTCCCTCTTCCCCAACCCTAATAAAAACATTGTTCTTTTAATGTGTTATGTTTTTAACATAGTTGTAACCTTATTTGATTAGCTAATGCATTCATTGCTTACAAGTGGTAAAACACATTTGTAGAATAGTGTATTAACTAATATGAAATTACTAAAGATACTTATGGATAATAAGTTGTAATCACCATTTACTAAGGGGAACAAAGAAAGCATATCAAAAGATGGGGAAGAGATTTAATAAGAGTTAAATAAATAATGTGTTAATGAAGCAATTATAAATGAATGATGTTATTGAAATAAGCTCAAGATTATGAGTCTCAAAATGAATCATAGGAAAGGAATCCAAAGCGATAATTGACAATAAATTTTTTTGAAGTATGATTTTAAATGGGAGAGGCATCATTTAAGGATGACAAAAAGCATTTTTTTGGAAGATCTCCATTAGGTTTGTCTTGTTTTTCCATTCAATTTTTTAGAAGCTTAAATCTATTGGAGTTTCCAAAGAACCTTAAAAATTGTAATACTTGCATTCTTGCCTTACAGAATATCATCATGCCAAAGATGTGGATATCAATAATTGTACTGGTTGCAATGGAGTTTGAAACTTGTGTCATGTTGAAAAGAGAGATTAAAGGAATTGAAGATGTTCCTTCTTATTGAATCGCCATAAGTTAAAACATATCCATCATGCTTTTGATGAAATATTAATACCACACTATCTCTTATTGAAGTATGTGTATATAATCCTTGTGTTAATGTAGTTTGTGTAATTTTCTTTGAGAGTGATATGCAACCATAAAATGTGAGATAAAGTTGACATTTTCCACAATGAGAATAATAACAATATTATATCTGGAAAAATTATGCTTTCAAATATTTTAATAAACAATTATTAAGATGAAAAAATGTGAATCATGGATTACTAATAAGATCCAATAAAACTTGCAAATAAAGAAGAAGAAAAAAAGCACAAGGTATTAAACACTAAACTTAATGATGAAACATATGATGATTTGGTTCGTATAACTTTGTTCTTATATAATTTGTGAAAAAAATACACCCATGGCCACAAAATTAGAAGTAAAATATGACTAAAACACAAATTACCTATTTACATTTTTTAAATTTACTTTCTACTTCAACACATTATAATAAAATCTTATTAAGCTATTTTTGACTCCTAAACTTGATTTTTGTGCCAGAGGCACATTTAAGGTTAACATTGTTTTGGATTTGGAAAATCTTGTTTCTTGGTTAGTCTTTTACTTCAAATTGGATTAGAAGTTGCTTGGAAATGGGAAAAAAGATAAGTGATATGAATTATGTATTAAGTCAGTGATTATTTTTTTGTTTATGGGATGGTGGATAATTTCAATAAATTTGGAGATTAAAAAAATCACAAGTGATATGTATTTATGTATTATGCATTAGGCCGATGATTAATGGTATTAGGAAAGGAATTAATAGCATAGATAAACTGCTCTAAAATGGTCCATTTTTTTCATAATTTTTTTTACTATAAATCCAGTGAAAAATATATTAGGAATGTAAGTTTTATATTGGAGAAAGATTAGAACAGTGGGAAAACCTGCCATAACTTAGTTGTCAAACCAGCAACGAAGGCAGTAATCTCCAGTTGTTATTCTCTAATGCACACTGACTCATCACACTTATTCAAGGAAAACCACACCTGCTGGAATGACCCATTGTTGGTCCGTAAGGAGGCATGCTTTCAAGCTTGCTAGCAACCTCTGAGTCTTGGGTCGTTAGCATGTTTCTTTACATCCGAACATGTCTAACTCTTAACGAAACAATTTTTTTTTTAGCTAATTTTAAAATGGATATCAATTTTCAAAAACACATCAAAATTCACAAAATAAAACTCTAAAAAAAACACCTAAAAATAGAAATGAGGAGATTTGAGTGCCCCGTATCATGACAGTAAAGCAAGGCTTTCTACATTCTTCTAACATTCCATCACCTATCGAAAGAGAGGAATTGTATGGAAAGTAACAACTACTCTTACACAACCACTAAGACATCAAGTCATTCATGGTGTTGATCAGATATGTACGTCTCAATAGCTGCAAGAGTAAGAACCAACCCAGAGACAGATTGATTGGAATTGTTTTCTTCACATTCTTCTTTCTCATCGCCCACAACTTCCATGTTTCCATGGGAACAGTCCCCCATGACAAGCGTGAAATTTTCTTGTCAAGAACCCCAAGCGAAACTCTTGACCAAACCAGGAATAGATCTACCTCATCACATGTTATAGGGTAAACTGTACTGCCCTTCTCAGGTTTGCCAGACAAGTGTGCGGAAAACCCTGTGGAAACAGTTCATAGATGAACCAAAAAAATTATAGGATTAACCAAAATTTAGAAGAAACTTAGATGCGTAGCTGTTTTTTGTTACAAATTTAGCCTCATTCAAAAGAATGCATAGTTTTAGTTATTCCCTTATGGTTTCCCCCCAATTTTTTAAAAATGGAGATATATTGATTTATATATTTTATCTAATTATACTAATTTATTTTGAAATAGTAATTTCAATTTATTTATCAAATAGTTAGCTATATAATTTAAATGGTTGATAAATGTTGATAGGCATCTATCTATGATAAATATCAAAATATTTATATGCTTTGTATTGCAAATTCTAGGGTTTTTTTACATGGTCGTTTCTGCTCAGCTCCACGAGAGATGACTCTACCCCCTTCTTTACCCAGATTGTTTTGGGAGTTCATAACGATTCTGAATCTACTAGTATTCCCCTTCAATCTCCTTATTTTTGACATCCTTTCATAAAGTAGTTGGGTCAAGTGTGGTTTATGGTTTCACAACGAACCCGTTGCTCGTGCATCGAGGAAAAGCTAGAAATCCAGGTTGTTTCCAGCCAAAAGCCATGCAAAATTGAAAATATGAGATTTAATCTAATAAGCTCATAGAATATATCCAATATATGCATGATCATGCTCTTATCTACAAATTTACTGCATTATGGCCCTCTAAAAAGTTTATGATTGGATGGATCTGAAACAAATGGAACCAACATGGTCAAATAGAATTGGACTTAGGGGAAAAATGTCTCTTCAAGGTCATTTCTCCAGCTTGGAAGATAGATGAGGATTTTTGAATGAGGGTCGAGTTTTTTCAATAATGTAGGGTTCTTCATGCGATTTTGGAAGGAGTCGTATAACCTGCAGAAGGAAGATTTCCTTGTTGCCCTGGTGTTCGTTTGTCTCTTTTCTTTTCCCAAATATTATTGGGAGGAAGAAACCCTTGAAGGTTTCAATAATGCCATCAACAACTTTTTCAAAGTATCGGAGGCTACTAAGAGGGGGGTACACATCATATGCTCGAATATGTGCTTATCATCTTCCAGCCTCGATAGATATTTATTATCAAGATACTGTTTGGAAGCAATCTCTAGATTATGAACATGTCCCCTTTAGATGCAGACATTGTCAGGAATATGGGATCTTATTAGGGACTATCCAATAAATACCAAGGAATTGTCTAAAGCACACCCTTCTCAAAAAGAGCAAGATGATTTTGGAAAATCTCCCAAAGAAGAAGAAATTTGAGTCCTCAATGCGCCTCAAATCCTTACCAGATCCCTAGATCTAGAAATAGGTTTAAGTCCCTCTTCTCTCCAAAGGATTCTATAGAGCAAGACAACTTTCGATCAAACATTCAATCAGTGGAAGGAAAATCCCATAGCCTTTTATCAAATCCTACAAAGCCTGTGCAAAAGTCTTTTGAAGAACACCAACAAAATCCAACACCACATGAAAAGATCAGTTCCCCTTTGGAAGACACTAAAGCAAAAGTCCTACTGAAAGATATGGATCTAGATGACCGATGACTAATTTCCCTTGCAGAAGAATGGCATAGAAAATATGTGAAGGGCATCCTAGATCATCAGACTAGGATTATGTACGATGTTTATCTTAGAAACAAGGAAAGAAACCAATTGGGCTCGAGTTCTTCACAATCTTGGGGTTTAAATGAAGGATTCTAAGGTGTCCTCTAGGCAAGAGAAAGAAGCCAAAAAAAAAAAGGCCACAAGAGCAAG
This sequence comes from Pinus taeda, assembly GCA_000404065.3. NCBI lineage: Eukaryota > Viridiplantae > Streptophyta > Pinopsida > Pinales > Pinaceae > Pinus > Pinus taeda. The sequence continues at coordinate 93,767 of APFE031650057.1, read as the reverse complement.
AAGACGGTGAACACTTAGTTAACTCACGCAAAATCATGTCGATGTCAAAGGCATTTCCTCCATTGAAATTTTGAATCTTCAAAAAATTTCTATATAGTCATGATTATTGTAGTCAGTTTTTTATTGTTTATTATTGATAGAAAACTTATTAGTCTCAATAATCTCTTTGATTTTAATTATTTTTAAGAAATTCAAACTATATGTTAATTAATAAATGAATCCTTTTATCCAAAAAAATATATATATATATATTTTAAAAAAATTATATATAAATTAAATTCATAAACGTTAAAAAAACAACAATAACAAAATTAGTGACCATGACAATGACCCCATCAGGGTCAGGGTGAGAGCAAGAGCAAGAACAAGGGAATGGTGGGACTCGAGCCACCGCCATGAAGTCAATCATAATTAAGAGTGACGGGTGGTGTGGCCACCCCCACACAAGCTTGCTCATATGCGGGAAGTCAAAGCAACATTATAATCGAGGACAGAGGCAAGTGGCAGTTCATCTGTAAGTAGTGAAGTATGGAGATCCATAAGCGAATTCTTGCAGGATTTTTTTGGCTAAGGAATTTCTTCAGCGCGGTCTCGAGAGGGAAAGGCAGAACCTAGGTCCAAGTCTCCGTGAGCCAGACTTTGATCCTTCGTCTCGGCCTTTGCAGACCTTGTAGACTTTCAACTTCACCCAATTTTTAGGTTCCTTCTTCTTGGCCGCTACACAAAGATCACTCAAGAAACTATTATGGTGGGAAGAGAAGGCGGGAAGCATGTCCAACTGGATACCCTCAGGCTTATCCCAGCATCAGTTTGTCAACAGGTATGGCTAGACCCATTTCGCAGCGTGGTCGTAATTCGACTATAAGTCGTGGACGAGGTCGAGGCCACTCACTCTAACAGAGGTTGGGGTCAAAGCAGCAACCAACATTCAGTTTCTATGGCAGTTAGAGTGTACATGAATGACATCCACCCTCGGCCTTGCCAAACCATTAGTGAATGGGAAGTTGAGATTGAAAGCCAAATAGCCAGATGGATATCAGCCATTAGGAAATTCTGGAAGAAGTCGGCAATCTTATTCCAGACCCAGGTTATGCGAGAGGGCGTAGGACTCAGTTCAAGCCGACCCTCTACTTATTCTAGATTATGTCATTATGAAGATTCTTAGAAAAAGCTTTGATGTTGGCTATTACAGGAAACTCAGGTCTACTTATTCTAGATTATGTCATTATGAAGATTCTTAGAAAAAGCTTTGATGATGGCTATTACAGGAAACACAGGTCTCCTTGAATAAATTCAGAAAATTCATACTAATTTCAGTTAATTCAATGCCAAATTCAACAACAGAATGGTCACCTTGCTCGCATCTAGAGGCACATTCCTTTCTTTCCTCAGACAGAGATATCAGGTTCAGTGCCAAAGACATTGCACCAGTAGAGTCTTCTCGTGAATAACTTGGCTGATCAGCGTAGTATGGTTATTTTACAGTTTAGTCTGGTTTAAATGTCTAGTATGGAACTTTTGTTTTTCTGGTTCAAGCTTATGGTAATTAGGAGTCATAAAGACAGTCAAGTTAATATAGTTATGTTAAATAATCTCAGATTATTTAGATTTTGGATTGCTTATAATGCAACTAGATGGTCAACATACTTGGTCTGCCTTTGGGCAGGTTGAAACCATTTGGACATGGATGTTGATCTGTAACTCTTACCTTATTTTGAAAAAGTAATAGAAACGTATTGCCAAAGCTTACAAAAAACAAGAAACAAGATTCTTAACCATGGAGATTCACCCTGCTTTTACTATGAAGATTTTTAATTAGGCTTTGTTACAATATCATGGCTTATCAAATACCATATGCCCAAAAAAATCATTTCATGACACTTGTTCATATAATATTTTTTAATTAATCAATTTAATGCAAAAGAGCAAACATGGCATAACTACTCCGCACATAAATTTCAACCTTTGATTTATGGATATTATGTGGATGTTAAATCCTTACCATCTACTTAATAATTATTAATAATTAAATTAAAATTATGGAAGCTCTACTTCAAAACGGACATTTCTATGTAATAATTATAAGTGTAACTATATAAATTAAATGGCTAGTAAACATCAATAGATATGAAAATATTGATCTCATATTAGTTTTAAAAAGATAAATTTATGTGTTAAACATATACACATTTGAAAAAACATGTAACAAGATTTTTAACTATGGAAATTGGCCTTAGCATGGAGATTCTGAAACCATAAATAGACTTTGTTAAGATACCATGGTTTATTAATACCACATACCCAAAAAACCATAACTTGTGTTCATATTGCATTTGTTTTAATTAATCAATTTAATTAAAGGGCATAACTATTTCTGAGATAAGTCTTGATTTTTGATTTGCCACTATTAAAGATATTTTAGAATATTAAGCGGAGATTAAATCTATACCATCAACCTCATTGATAATTTAATTAAAATTCTCAAAACACCTATAAAATAGATACACCTATTCACCTAATTAGGTGGATGGTAGGGATTTAACCTCTACAAAATATTCTAGAATGTTCTTAGTAGTAGTCTTAAATTAAAGATTAAATTTATGTGAAAAGTAATTATGCTCTTTTTGTCATAATTAAATTGATAAATTAAAAAAATGTTATGTGAACAATTATAGTATAAAATGGGTTATGATTTTTTAAGTGTGAACTATTGATAATCCATAATATAAATTCATAGTATTATAATAAAGTTTATTTATAGGTTAAAATGTAAAAGTCAAAATTTCTTATATATATTTTTAATTTTTATATTAATTATTTTATAATTATTAATAATAATTTAAAATCAAAATATAATTATTTTTTTATAATTTATTTAATTTTAACATATAAAATATATTATAAAATAAATATTTGATATTGAGTTTCAGAGATCTGTGGTTTGTGCTTTTTGAGTCTTTGATCGGAGAATCCACAGTAAGAGAATTTTTAACACCAACGTTTCGAATCCCAAATGGGATCCATCATCAAGGTTAAGAGAAAGATCAGGGTTAAAGATCTTTCTCTTAACCCTGATGATGGATCCCATTTGAGATTCGAAATATTGGTGTAAAAATTCTCTTACTGTGGATTCTCCGATCAAAAACTCAAATATTTTGATATTTATTATAAATAAATATTTATAACATTTATCAACCATTTAATTTTAATTTTATAATATGAAAAACTCTAACTACTTAACCAAAATTTCACAATAAACTACCATTTAAAAAAAATATATATATTACATTCCATTTTTTCTTCCCTTTTATTCCGTCCCGTCGTCCAGTTTATTCCATCCAGCCCCGTTTCCTCATAGCCTTGCCGTCGTCATTTTTCAATTTTTTATAAACGTGAATTCTAAATATTTTGTTTTATGGATATATTCTATGTAAAATTTTGTTTAAATTTTGGAAAAATCATCATAATTATAGACTTCCATTTTATGTTAATTTTATAATTCCCATTTACTGCACTGTAACATATTTGGTTTAGAAAACTTTTAAAAATCATTAAATGTTTTATTTTTCAAAATTTATATAATCTATTTAATAAAAATAATAAATAAAAAAATAGTAATTTTTTTTTTTTATTTCACTTTTATAATTCAAATTTATTAAAAACATTATAAATTCCATTTTTCAAATTAATATAATTTAAAATATATCAAATAACTATAAATAATATTAATAATTATTATATAACTAAATCTTAAACATAGTAACTATTATATAACTATGCGAACGTCACTATTATATAACTATAAATCTTAATCGTCATTCTGAATCATAGTAACTATTATATAACTAGAAATCTTGATCATAGTAACTATTATATAACTATAAATCTTAATCGTCATTATGAATCCAACGGTGCGAATGACACTCAAATCTGAGTTCATATGCAAAAGTTAGAGCAAGTCAAAGTTCAAGTTTGACTTGTCTACATCGCAGGATTGGGATGATGTGGCAAGGTCTTCAGCGAATGAGGAGGTTCCAAGTGGCAGCCCGCAATTGGCCCTCACATATCGCAGCGGTAAATGGTTCGAGTTAAAGAATCGGCCCCCGACGTAGAACAGGTTGCGATGTGATATATCGCAATCGCATATCGCACTTGGTACTCGCCGATATATGTGTGTGTGTGTGTGTGTGTGTGTGTGTGTGTCTGTCACTACCGATAATGTCGATTGCGATTTTTCCCCAGACGCGATATGTTATACACTATATTTCATAAGCCTGATGGGTCTGCTGATATCGCAATGGTATGGTTTTTGGTATCCGTTGATGGAAAGCATTGATTGTGATTTGTGATTGGGTTCCTGGATGCGATAATTCATATGTTGCAGTTTAATGTCTCGGCGGGTCCTCCATATCGTCGATTATGTTCCCGTGTCGATTGTCGATTGCGATGAGCAATAAGACCCCAGACACGTGATTTTATATGTAATAGTTTAAGTTCTCGTCAGGTCCGTCAATATCACAATCCCAACATTTTGTTGTATTAATAAGACTTTCGCCCGCAAGCACTCGCTGATTACGATTTGTGATACGACCCACAGGTTATGACCTGCAGTGCGGCAAATTTCTCGCTCCATCAGCGAATTTTGGAGCGAAATGTGGTTTTTGGTTGGATTTGGAGCATTTTGTGGAACAAATAGTGGGAGAACTAGGAGAAGTCATAACTTCTTTAGTTCTTATCCAAAGCGGATGCGAAAAGAGGCTAGATGGCCATTTTTTAGTATTCTGAACTGATTGAGATAGGTTTCAGAGGCATCTGAGCATTGTAAACACACTTTTGTTGTAATTTGAGCATAATAGAGAAGCCCAAGCCATTGTAAGCTGGAACAACGAGACATAACCCAAGAGGGGTGAACTCCTTTATCATGTGTTTGTTGTGTGTTGTATTTTGATGTTCTTTATTGTTATTTTGTTATTGTTCAGCATATGTTTTATATTAAATTGCTTCTAACATTTACATAAGAAACTCTCATGGGAATCAGTTAATTAAGAAAAAAATATTGAATCCTTAAGCACTTGATAAGAAACTGATAAGCATCTTGGGTTTTAATATGAGTGAGGAATTAGCACAACATTACTAATCTGCTCCATTTCATATTAGCTTCCAAATTTGTTTCCTGTGTTTCTGGTAATTCAGTCTTGGCCCCTCCTCCCTCCCAATTGTTTCCTCGTGTAGAAATTGTCGAAGCGAATTTATCAGTGTCGACTTGTAGAGCTTCAGGCCCTCGATACAAAATGGCTAGCAATTCTGACCCCCGCGAGAACATCAGTGCATTGGTTGTGATTGACATATTGATGGACGCAACCCAGGCTTTGCTTGCCTCAATCCAAAAACTCAAAGACATGATCGAGAGGCAAAGGTGCTCCTTCTAGCTCTTCTTGGAGGCCAAGTTATTATCTCATCATGCTGAAAGAGAAAACTCTTAGGATGGGCTAAGGGAAGGAATTCACGTGCTGAGTTCTTGGGTGGTTGCACTAGAAGTTGAAAGGGTGACACTTAGAGGTCCTGATCCTGGAGCTTCTGCAAATCACAAGAGGGCTCGTCGCGCTAGAGGGTCTGAAGCGGGTTGTCGTGGTTCCTAGTGAACTTCGTTTTGTGACTTGGAGTAACTTTTGGTTTTGTGGCCAGTTATCGTTAATTCTCTTTATTTGTTATGATATTTTGCAAATGTAACTTATTCTTTGGGTCCTTTTGCAAAATATATAGTGGTCATATTTTCTATCTGAAATAATTAACTAGCCCAAAAAATAGGAAACTCTATGATTACTATATTGAAAACTTGTTTTTTATATCAAATATAAAAAATTTAGGCCCTTCCCCAACTTTAATTAATATTCCCCAACTTTAATTAATATAGACACCCTTACCCATTCCATTGAAATATATATATATATATATAAAATTAACCCAAAAAAATAAAATTTATATTACGTAAACTTAATTCATGTGTACTTCTTCTTAAATGTTATGATAATACTTAAGATGTTCTTTTTTCAAAGAATTTTTTAATTAAAAATACTAATCTATCATTTAAAATTTAGCAATATTAATAATAAAGAAAAATATATATTTATATTAATAAAAATCAAATTAATAATTTTAAATGTTTAATCTCTTAAAAATATTATTTTAAAATGGTATAGTCTAATATATTTTCAGCACGAAAAAATCTAGATTGCTATTAATTCATTATAAGAAAAACAGTACATCATAAAACTATTATGATAATCACATAGTTATGTTGAACCTTGTCTAACCAAAATTTAATAGAGGTAGGCAAAATGAAAGCCCAAGACTACCAATCTCCATCAAAATGTTCAGAATCAAAAGAAGGCAGTATATGAGTCATCAACAGATAAAGAGGACCAGAAAATTTGGAGTACCAAGCAGAATAGAGAAATCATAGAATAGGGGGCATGATACATACCAGATTGGAGGACAGGAGTGAGAGAGTTATGTACCCAGCATAATGAATTCATGAATATGGTGAATTTTGTCTCCCACTGTATAGTCTAATATATAGAGAAATAGTTTTTACAGGGCATTTTTCCTAGTTAATTTTTACCAAATTCCAACAAAGAATTTTAAAAATTTGAGTTTGACTTTTTTTAATATGTAGAATTTGAGTGCCTCATAAGGTATTTATGGTGTTGAAAGGATTTTACAAATACAAAAATATATTTTAAACAACAAAAAATCACAATCTTACTTGAAATTATATCACCGGATTTTAGTGAAAAAAATTATTTCACTTATAAATTAGACTACATCTTTAAAAATTATATTTTTATGTGGTCCATATGACAAAAGAAACTTCTACCTATTCTTATTCTTATTCTATTCGATGTATTTTCAAAAAAATATTATTAAAAAATAATAATAATAACTCTTACTGAAAGTAAAATATTGTTTAAAAATATATATTTTTTGTTGATCCATTTCAAAAAGTTTTTATTTCTTCGAATACTTTAATCTTATTTAGAAAACAATCCTCTTTAAATTTCATCTTTTAAATATAATCATTTTTTTTTTATGTATTCATAAAACAATTTGCTTATAGTTTAATAAATTATAATTTATAATTGATATAATAACTCTGGATTGTATGTGGATTTAATATATATTTATTTTATATAAATTTCAATTATAAGGTAATCATAATTTTAGAAGATAATTGTTGTGAGGTTTTTATAAAGAATGAATTAGAAAATATTAATTTAATTTTAATGAATTATTATTCAAATTAAAGTAAGTGACAATGAAAAATAGTGGTTAGGATTTAAGATTACAAGTTTTGCTTAAGGAAATTTGTCTTTCTTTGTTTTAGAGTAGGGGGTTTTATCTTGAAAAGTGATGAGGTGTTATATTCTTTGTAGGTAATTTTAGTCGGCTCGAGTTTAATTAGTCAATGGTTTGGTCAGACAAGGTGACTAGGAATGAATCTCAACAAATCTAGTTGGGGACAATCGACAAGGAACAAATTGACAAGACATTCGAAGTCAAGTTGATGGGAAGACAAGTTGAAGGTCAAGTTGATAAGTCAACAATCAAGTTGAGAGAAGTTACCTTAGTTGAAGTCTACAAGAAGATGAGCAACCAACGAAAGTCGATAATTGATTGAAGCAGCCAAAGGGATCTTAGTTGAGTGAAAATGTATAATCAGCTTAGACCAGTGGTTGGCTGGTAGTCAAAAGGGAATCAACTATAGTAAAAAATGGTCAAAAAATGTTTATGAATATCAATATTCTAGGGATCTTAGCCCATGATTGTTAGCCACCTGCACTAATTTGAAATCCTTTGAATCAGGGTTTTATATGCCTACAAACATAGCATGATGTAAGGCTGACAAGAGGATGATGAGTTATTCACGATTTATAGAGATTGGATGATGTATGAGCATATTTGTCTTACATGTGGATGAAGATAGACATTCATTATAATTGACTGTAATATTCATTTGAGAAAACAAGAGTACTGAAGCTCAAAGGTTGGATGGTTTTCTGATTTAAGGGTTTTTAGGGTAGAATCTTTATATGTTGTGTAATTCTTTATGATTTACTATTGTTAACTTTTTTTATCTTTAAGTTCTCTCATGATATTTAAAGGTTTATGTTAAGTGAACTTCTAATATGGTTTAGATGTCTAGTTGACTTTGTATTTTGACTTTTGGTATATTGAGTGTAAATTAGGTGCCTTAAGCCCATGTTTTAGTATCAGAGCCCATTTTCACTGCAGAGGGACATTTCTACTATCATAGCTTGAGGATCTTGAACCTAGATCTATTCAAGAACGTCATTCTTGATTGGATCAAAGATAAGCCTATTCGAGTGGGATTCTTAAGATAAAATTTCAGTTAAAGAAGGATGGCTAGCAATACAAGAATTGAGAATGAGAAGTTTAATAGCTATAATTTTTAGCTTTGGAAGCTAGATCTCCTCATAAATCAATAACAGTGGATTATTATGCATCCCAGAACACCTCCAACTAGAATGTCAACAAAGGATTGGGAGAAAATGAAAAGAACAATGAGGAGTACAATTTGACTTTGTATTGCATATTTGGTATTGTTGAATGTCTTAGGGGAAGACATTGCCAAGAAATTGTGGGATAAGTTAGGAAACTTGTCGCAATTGAAATCGTTGGTAAATAAGCTATTTCTTTGAAAGAAACTCTATCTTCTAAGGATGAAAGAGGGTGATTTGGTCATAAAACACTTGCATGCATTCATTATTCTAATTAGTCAACTACTAGGTGACGCTATATCTATTATAAAAGAATAAAAGTGTATCAGTCTATTATGTTTGTCACCAAACTGATGGGGTAGCATCTCTATTGTCATAGGAGATGAGGCGAAGGAACATGGAAGGATTGACAAAAGATGTTGATCCAGATTTATTAAGGAACGAAATTAAATACAGATATAAATAGAAACACAGAGATACCACGAAAATAGAACTTCAATTCATTAATAACAAAGTACTAAAAATTGTTTACATGTAGAATGGAAATAAAGTAGCTCAGGCGATGGTAGCTTATCTCTGAGAAGAGATGTGGCGGCTACATGCCTTCTGAATTGTGTTACAATAAGGCTCGAAGGCCTATTTATTATTTAGAAACAATGGAAAACCCTAAACATCCAAAAATCTAACCCTAGGTGATGAAGCACCAAAAGTCGGTGGGCCCCGTTGGGGTAAATTGAGACATCAACTTCCCGGGATCATAACTTTGGCATACGATCTTCGTTTGATGCGTACGATACCTCGTTAGAAATATATATTCAAGGACTACAACTTTTGACTAAAAACCCTTGCCGTAGGCTATTAATTTTCTCGTTTTCGAAAAAAAAATGTCATTTAGGGCCTCAAAACGGATCCAAAATTTCAGGGATCAAAAACTGCCAAAAATAGTAAATTGTGCTACAATTAATGAAACTAAAAGAAACAATGGTGGGAATCAAAGTGGAATAGGTGGGTGGCCACCAATATCCACCTGGATCAGTCCTCCCCCCTTAGGAAGCAATGGTCCCCATTGCATTAAGTGCCTCCATGAGATGGTGAAACTTTTGTTGAACTTGGTCCCTGGTGAGCCACTTTCCTTGGTGCAGGAGTTGGACAACCCTAACAACCCGATACAGTTGGATCTTCTGTTGGAGAGTGTTCTTGATCTGCATGTCCATGATCCAATCTGTTGTAGCATATTCCGTCCAGTCTAGGTTTAGCTATGTTGGTGTTAGTTGTTATGCAATGTATGATGTGTCTAGTAATGGTGGAAAGTATGGCCAAAGGTGGTCCACATTGAACATCGAGTGCAAGCCAAGTCATGGGGGAATTCTAAGCTCAAAAACATTGTCTCTAATAGCCTTGGTGATGGTGTAATATCCATATCAGAGTAGTATGATCTTTCGATGGGCTCCGGTAAGGTGTTCATTATGAAAATGCAACCAAACTTTGTCGTCCACCTAAAACTTGTGTGGCACCTGATGTTGATCATGTCACTACTTGTACTTGGCATTGGACTTATCCAAGATGTTTTGCACCTACTGGTGAATGTGTTGGATGCTTTCAATAAGCCAGGTTGATTTATCAACCTCATATTGTACATGTGTGGATTGTTTATGTGTATTATGAGGCATGGCAACATTAATCAGACACAATGGTTGAAAACTCAGAACCACTTGAAAAGGACTACGTCCAATCAAGCTATGGAGAGCTCTGTTATAACTATGATGCACATAAGGAATGCTCTCATCAAAGGTTCATGGATGCTTAGAGTTGTACATGTGTAGTATGTTCACTATCATCTTGTTAACAACCTCTGTCTGGCCATCAGCCTGGGGATGGAATGCAATCAACTTGGTGAGCTTAGTGTCTAGTAATTTCCATAGGTCTCGACTAGAATGTGCTTAGGAACCTATTATCCCGATATGATAAAATGGTCTGCGGGATTCCAAAATGTACCCATACTCATTCAAAGAAGAGTTCAGTAGTTTCTTCTTTTGTGATATTCTTCTAACAAGGTGCAAATATAGTCATCTTAGAAAATTTCTCCACGACCACAAATACACAGTCATTACCATGCTTGGTAGAAGGGAGGCCCGACAGATAGTTCATGGAGATGGATTCCCAGGGCTAGATGGGAGTAGGTAGAGGAGACTACAGGCCTTGCTTCTTGATGGTTGGCTTGGCGATGGCACAGGTAGTGCAAGATCTGATATATTTTCTAACGTCTTGTTGGAGTTTTGGCCAATAAAAATACTTATGTAGTATGACCATAGTTTTCTCCACACCAAAGTGTCCTACGACTTGATTGTAGTGTGCCTCCCTAATCAGAGTTGCACGCTCGCTTGAAGGTACACAAAGGTGGCCCAGGTAGCATAATAATGCATCTTGGAGGTGGAAATTTGGAACTTTCTTGCCATCCACTAGCATCTGGTATGTGGTGGAAAAATTTGGATCATTTTTGTACAATTGTAGCCATCTAGAGGTCTTGTGGTCATAAGAGTTGAGAAAAGTAGTCAGTGCTACAACTGGGGGCCGACTGAGGCAATCTGCAGCATGATTGATGTTTCCCTTCTTGTATTTAGTGTTGCAGATATGTAGACCAGTTATGATGTCGATCATTATGTAAATTCCCTTATGTTTGGATAAACTAAAGAGGTTGGTAATCTGTGTGGATGATCGTCTCCTTCCCCAAAATTTAATGTTTTCGTTGTCATCACACCTACACGATGGAATACATCTCTTTATTATATGTGGAGTATTTCTGAATTCTATCAGAAAGTGCCTCACTGTGATAGGCCACTGGATTCCCCTATTGGGTGATAACTATATCAATAGCATAATCGGAGGTGTCTATCTCAATTTCAAATGGTTGTTACATCTCTAGCAATGTGAGAACAGGTGCAGAGCAGACGCAGTGCTTTAGCTCAAAAAACACCTTATGTTTTGACTCAGACCAAAAAAAAAAATCTTTCGCTCCACCCTTAGTAACCTGAATCAGAGGCCAAGTGATATGAGAGAATCCCAACATGAACCTTCGATAAAAATTGGCAAGGCTCAAAAATTTGTGAAGCTCTGTTAGATTTTTTATATGCCATTTTATCGCATCTGGTCAACAAGCCTACAAACTAGATCAATCAACATCCATGAACACCATGTCATCATCCCTACACAAATCCCTAGGAATGACTCTCCCAAATCCCTAAGTTGTTGGGTTAGACTTCTTAATTTCAATGCTTTTAAGGCCCAGCACACCTTGGCCCTTTGGGGACCTACGTTGAGTAGTAGGTTTCTGGAACGAACAAAGTTCCTTCTGTAAATTAATTACTCCAAAAGACTTGGAATGTCAAGATATCCATTTAGGATACAAATATTATATTAAATATGAATAAGAATGAATTACAAATAAAAACAAGAGGCTTGCTTATATACCAAGCAAGTGTCTCTTCATGAAGAGTCATGTCCTATTAGACATGCCTCTTCAACCTAATTACTAGCTTAACTAACTATTATTTATGATTATTATATTTTACACTATATTTATATTATTTATATATTTTATTCGTTACATTGCCTCCTTCCTCAAAAAGCTTTGTCCTCAAAGCTTGTCGATGAAAAGACTTGATCTCTTTTTTGACGTCGAAAGCCTTTCTGTCTCGGAATAGTCATCCTTGTCGATACAAGTTGATATGATCTTCTTAGTGACAAACAAAATTGTCGCACTGAGAAGGGATCAGACCATCCCAGATTAATCTTCTGTATAGCATTCTGATCACTAAAATTTTGTAACGTCTTGTCAACATAAGACAGAATTGATGTTACGTTATTATTTTTTGAGACATTAATTTGTTGTCTACAGTTTGAATGGTCCTGATACACAGCTTGGTTGATTTTTCCATTCTCATGATTCGGATGCCGATATAAAGTTTTTAGATTTTCTTTTAGCAAAGATGTTGTTGAATTGGTTATGGAACATTCACTTGGGATGTCCATTGTCTGAACTGCAACATTTATGTGTGTCGTTTCTTCAACTGACTTGCCTTCTTGAGTTGTCATATTCACTGGATCGGTATTCGTTCCCTTATTTCCAACTTGCACTGTTGTGACTAGAGATTTCAATACTTCTTCTTGAGTGACTTGTTCCAACTTATCTTTTAATGCTTTCTTATCCTCCTTAAGTTTCTTAGTTTGATTGAGTAGACTTTGATTATGATCTCTCAAACATAAAAGTTCTTTGATTTTTGATTCATCAACCTTATTTTCAGTGTTTTGAATTTTAAGTTTTTCATCTTTTAGATCTCTGATTTGTTCTAATAAATTTTTATTAAGGTTCTTTAAACATAAATTTTTCTCTTCTTGTTCTGATAAATGCTGCTTGAGTTCTTTCTTTGAGACTTTAGTCTTCTTCACTTGTGCCAGTAATTTTTCGACGTGGTCCTTGAGACGAGAAATTTCTTCGTCCTTTTCCATTATTTCTTTGTAATGCATATCCACAAGTCCAACATATTGTTGCTTAAGTATTGTGATTCCTTGTTTTACATCTCTTTGGAATTGTTTTTGTACATTTCTTAGAGATTCCATTTTTTTCACTTCTTTTATCTTCCTTTTTTTTTCAATTCAACAATTTTTTTTTTTATTTTTTATTTTTTATATGATATATTCTCTCTCCTTTTTTTTAACTCTCTTTTTATATAATTTCTTCTTTTATTTATTATATATAGCTCTTTTTTTCTTTTTCCTTTGTCTTCACTCTTTTAATAAAATTTTATATAAATAATAATTTTTTTAATATATATATAATTATTAATTATATACTATATATTATAATTATATATACTATATAATTTATTTATATATATTAAAATATATTATAAAAATTTATATATATACTTTTTTGAGACCCGCTTTTCCTTTTATATGTAACTATATAAGGCTTATATAGTATCCCTTTTTATAATTATAATAATGTTTTTTTTCTCAAAAAATTTGGATGAGACGTGACTCTTGGTACTGTCACAATCTTTAGATTTGAACGATTAAAATTGTTTAGATCACACATTTTTTCTCCAATGTTATCAAAATATATTTTACTTTTAAAATACCATGGGCAATTACCATGGGTTGTTTCTAAAACCTAAGTTAATGTTCTCCACGTAAAATATAAAACCTACCACTGGTTTCTAAAACCACGGGCAATTACCATTAGTTTCTAAAATACCATGGGCAATTACCATGGGTTGTTTCTAAAACCTCGGTTAATGTTCTCCACGTAAAATGTAAAACTTACCACTGGTTTCTAAAACCACGGGCAATTACCATTAGTTTCTAAAAACACGGGCTACTTGAAAGATTTATGTTATCTTTATTATGCACTTTTGATCATAAGGTAACCTTATAAATATATATATATATATATTCACTTTTTGTTGTCAAAAATTATTATTTCCTTTCCTTTTTTTATTAACCTTCTCTTTATTCTTTATATTATTTATATTTATTATTATAATATATAAATAGTAGCAAATGGTCAAGACTAAAAAAATGAATTAACTCTCATTGTGGTGAAACGCTCAATTATGACAGCAAACAGGTGATGAAGCTGAACCAAACGCCTGGTGATCAGCCACGTGGCTCTGGATACAAATGAACGAAAAAAGTTCCTCTGAAATAATTACTCCAAAGACTTGGAATGTCAAGAATATCCAATTTAGGATACAAATATTAATAAATTGAATAAGAATGAATTAAAATGAGAACGAGAGCTTGCTTATATACCAGAAGGTCCTTCATGAAAGACTCATGTCCTATTGAACATGCCTTTCAAACCTAATTACTAGCTTAACTAACTATTATTTATGATTATTATCTTTTACATTATATTTATATTGTTTATATATTTTATTCGTTACAGTTTCTTAGTTTTGCACCAACGTTAATCAGCATCAGGTTGTCCCTTGTTGGGGCTGCATTGATTCCAGAAATTCAGGAAAATGAAAAAAAATCCTAAAACTTCCTCTTCTAGAAGCTTCTAGGAGTTATTTCAACCATCTACCTTAGATAAGAACTTTGAATCCTATCTGATCCTACATTGGATATTTCACCTCTTATCCCTTGAGCTCATCCTCCCCTCCTAAGTGGATCTCAAGCCTAGATTAGTAAATGGATAAGAATTTCTAAACTACCACAATCTCCTATAAATCTACAGCCATCTATAGCATCAAGGTTGGATTTTGGAGACTAATCATACCCTCATGATGATGCCTTGAACCTAAGAGAGTTATCATCTTCATGCATCAGGGTAACATTGAGGTTTGCTTTGTAACAAGGAAGGACAAGCCAACTTGGGGAGATCTATAAAAGATCAGCTACTATTCTTGATTGTAAACTCTCTCCTTTTCATATTAATACAAAGAGTATACATTTTTCCTATATGTGTTATGTTATGTTTACATTAATATATTTTAATGCTTTGTTGATCCATTAAATAGAATAATTGGATAATGCTACATAGATTTCATAGACCTTTGGCTTGTATTGATTGTATGTGCAGGTTCTAATTATAGCAATCAAAGCTACGATTGGAGCTTATAAGCCGAGAGGAGGGGAGATATTGCGATTGATTCCAATTAAGTCTCATTCCATTCTTCAATTTCTCTAAGGGAAACTTTATATTCTTTTTTTTTTCTTGTTTTAGACCAATCCACTAGGTCTAGGGAAGATACTTTTATCTGCAATCGTAAATTATGCATAACAAATTGGCGACTCCAATGGGGAATCGATTCATTCCCTTAGTGGTTTCCTTAACCTTAGCCCTTATTACACCTCTTGAAAAGACCTCCAGTGCCTCACTCAGTCTCAATTGACTATAGGAAGACCTTTCGTTGAGCTTCATTTGATCTTTTGTGTCAGAAACTGACTTTCCCTTGATCAATGCTCCCCCTAGTCTGTTAATAGAGTATTGCAATGCTCTTTGTCCTTCTTTTCACCTGCCTTGCATAGCACTGGTAGCCTATATGTATCTGCACTGACACCTGTTTCATGCAAAAATTACCTTTTTATGTGTTTCTCTTTGATTAACTTTGTTCCATTTGGTCCTCCTTGTGTCTCTGAGTGTTTCTTAGTCGCTCAAAAGCCTTCATCTTGTTTGCTTTTGGTTTTGAGTGCCTTTGATAAGAATTTGTTTAGATTTTGCTTTATTCTTTTCAATTAGGCCATTAACAAACTCATTTATTGATCATTGATCATTCGAAGGAATTGGTGTTTCAGTCATCATTATGAATAGTTTCTTTTATCAGTGATTAGGCAAATATCTTAGTTTTCATATGAAAAATAAGTGGAATTGAAAAGAAAAATCTTATGCATCATGCATTGCATATTTGTTGCATTGTTTATTGATTTATTCTTCCCCTACTTAGTTAGGCCTTTCCTTATTAAAAGAAAAATGAAAATAGTTATTTTTGTCATATTAGTTGCATTATAGGTGTCTTTAGGTGAGATCGGGTTTTGAGCCTTGAAATTGAAACATAATTCAAGATAAACTCTAAAATTCACTCAATTAACCTAAGGATAATTTGAAACTTAATGATACACAGAAAGGTCTATGCTAGACACGTGTTAATGCGTCTTTAAACGTAGGAGTTGTCATTTTGTTTTCCAGCGTTGCATTCTAGGGGTGACATCTCGTTCCACGTATGTAAGTGTATCAGATCGTTCTCCACGTACCTCCGAGTATATTTTATGGTGCTCCATGCATTATAAGTATATGGGAATGATCTCATTGAATAGTTATGCATTAGATAACACTCCCACGAACTGCACTTCCACGTACCATTGAGTATATTTTGGATGTCCCTACTAGATTGTTATCCCGCCATAAGTGACTGAGTCAACAGCCTTGCACATTATGACACACCGAACACAACATTCGAGGATATTTCTTGCTTGTTTGTAAATCCTTTGTTTTCCAATGTGGTATATTGTAGTTCACAGTTTCTTGGTAAACCCTTTTGCCTAGTTACCCCTCTTTTGATTTATTTTTGTTGTTAATTTCTAAAATTAATTGACTGTAGAACATCATCCTCACTGTGGAACCACTCCTTAGTGGATCTTGGTTTGAGACTAATGGTCATAGTTCTCGATTCTATCAATCAAGGAAACCCCTCTGACAGGAATCCTCGTCCTTTTCCTTATTTTAGAAATATTGGTGCTCCTTATATGGCAATGTTGTCCCTTCCCAGATTTACCATTTGTCATTTTCGACCTCTTTGGTTCTGAATGTCGAATTTGCTTCTCAACCAAGTAGTCCTCCACCTTAATAGCACCAACCTCAAATTGATCCTAAATTTGACCCTTTTCCTTCTTCACATGTTGTTTCTTCATCGGTTTCTTCCTCCTCGCCTAGTGAAAGTCTTGATTCTAGTAACCAGGAGGATAAGAAGAAGAAGAAAAGGACGAAGAAGAAGAAGCAAGATAAGCAAGGGGGCAACCAAGAAACCATTTCTACCCATGCAACTAGTATGGAGAAACCTTCCAATTAACCCCTTAATGTTAAATTCCCTTGCAATTTATGTAAGGGCAACCATCTTCTTAGAGATTGTCCTGGTATTCCCAAGGTATTAGAAGTGTGGTCCACAGGCTCACATAAGCATTTGTCATCGACCTCTAGAGATCATGCTAGTGACAAACCATCGACGAGTGATCATAAGGTTCACGGAAAGAAGGGTAAATTTAAGTTTCCGTATAGGTTATGTGAAAGGAATCATCATATTCACCTTTCCTCAAAAGTGTTGGACAACCTTACAGCTTCTCAGCCTCGTCTTCTGGTTGGTTATCGAAATCTTTTCCCTAATCCTCCACTAGTTGATGAAGGGATTGATCATAATCTGTCTCCAGTCAATCCCACTGTCTCTGAACGTGAATCCCATGAGTTCTTTCTCGACCAACCATTGGTTTAGAAAATGGTTGACTTGACTCCACCTTCAATTGATCGCACCTTTCCTGTAGAGAGTGAACTTCATACCACTCAGGTTCTTCTTGTTTATTCGTATTCTAATGAACTAGGGGGGAATCCTCCTATTCCAGTGACACAAGGGGACATTCATCTTGTTCCAACGACGCAAGGGAGAAATCCTCTCGCTCCCACCACACAGGGGAGAAGTTCTCCCATTCCCATAGCACAAGGGGGAATTTCTTTCATTCCTACGACACCCCCTCCAAGTAGTATGGTTACTTCCTTTGATTACAGTCGAATGGAAGGATATCGTATTCCTCCATACGTGTCCTTACAGATCATATTACAGGCTTATAATATGCTCGTACATGTCATAGTCATAGACAAAGGCACATTTGTTATTATTTTTTCCTCAACTACTTGGAAAGTGTTTGGTTCTCTACAGCTTGTGCCTATTACCTAGAATTTGTTGGCTTTTAACAAAGGAACTAGTCAACCGTTAGGGATCCTTCCTTAGTTGCCTATTACTTTGGGAGGGAAGAATGTCTATATCAATGTGATGGTATTCCAAGGCCCTTTGGATTTTAATTTACTCCTTGAGCATGACTATGTTTATGACATTGGAGCTCTTGTCTCTTCACTCTCGTGTGATGTGTTTCCGCATGAAGGAAGAATCGTGACCATTGACCAGTTTGCATTTGTTAGTCCTAATTTGATGCCCAATCAACCAGAATCCCTAAATGGTCCTTATATGTAAGTGATCTCTCCTCTGCCACAGATTAATTATGTGGCAACTTGTTCCATATCTGCGTCTATTGATGATCTAATAGGTGATGTAGTGCATCATTTACATGGGGCATTGGAGTTTGATTTGTCCATTGGATCCTTTGATACCTTCAAGAGCGTTTTTCTTCCATATGATGAGAGCCTCCTAGAATCCATGGCCTCCTGGAGGTCATGATCAAGGTTCTCAGAGCAGGGTTCCTTTTCTTGTGTCAAGCTCCTTCAAAAATGAAAGAAGGTCTTGTAGAAGAGTTCTTTTTCTTGTGTCAAGCTCGTTAAAAAATTAAACAAGGTCCCTTCAGCATAATTATTTTCTTGTGTCAAGCTCATTAAAAAATGAAACATATCCCCTTCCAATTCGATTCCTTGATTACATCTTGTAGATTCCTCAGTCGAGTCTTTCACTTGATCTCATAAATGAAACTTCATTCTATCCACCTGTTAGTAACAAGTGGTCTATTAAGTGAATGAAATGAAGCTTGGGGGGCATGTGCCTAGAATTGAGTCATTATGTTGGGGGCATGAAAACTTATTTCAAGCATAGTTTTACTTTGTTTCAAGCTTTTAAAAAATTGAAACCACTCTCACGCATTTTTTTTCTCATGTTTCAATCTTGTGAAAAAATGAAACCATCTTCTAGTATTCTCAAGCATAGTTTCCCATGTTTCAATCTTGTGTAAAAATGAAACCATTTTCATCCTATTCTCTTGATTTCCATTTTTTTCGGCTTGATTCTACCAGATGAGCCTTGTTTTTCTCATTCCATCGTCACCATCTGTTTGGCCGATTATATGCTTTCACTTGGTTGTTTTACCCTTTCCTCAAGAACCACTGTGATGAGTGTTCTTATTAGCCAACCTCTTGAAGTTTACATTTTTTGAGCATTTCCATCATGATTGGAACTAGTTTCTACCCTTTATACCACTCCTTCCTCTAGGAGGAGTCCTCTTTCAGCTCTTTTCAGACTCCCTAAATATGAAAAGTTTGTCGAGTACTTGTCTTTTCAAGCTCGTTAAAATAAATGAAAATACATCTACTCAGTATAAGTTTAACCCTTTTCCATACTGAGATAGGCTAATTAAGAAAAAGGAATACCTTAGTCAGACATGGCTAAGAGGTTCTCCTAAGTATTTTTTTCTGCATTTTCGGACTCAAGAGACTTTCTACGAAAAGGAACTTTTGGAGTTTTCTTGTTCGCCTATTTTTCAAACTCTAGAAACATTAAAAATATGTCAAGTTAGACCTTCGTTGGACTCGTAAAAGCAACAAATAGCGATGGAATCATCAAACATGGTAGGAACGAACCACTTCTTCTTAGGGTTCATTAAAGATACTTAGGGGATTCATCCGAAGGATGAACTTACAGATCAAGCATATGTTATCCTCCTCAAGCTTGTTAAAAATAAAAAGGTACTTACGAAAAATGGTTGGGGAAATTGGGAAAATAGGATACTCCCAACCATCATCTCCCACTTCATCTTCGTGGTTGTTGGGTTGGGAAATTTTCTTGTCTTTTTGGTTCCTCACACCATATCAAAGCCTCTACTTTCGGTTTTGGGTCAATGCTTCCAACTCCATTCAGTGTCGTAGATGTTTTCAATAGAATTCATTCAGCTGATATCTACTACAGTACTCTTAAGCCTTCATTCTCTGTCTTCCATTCTTGAACCAGTTCCACACCAGCATCATTATGTCTCAAATCATTATATATGTTCTATGTCATTGATGGGGGATACATCAAGGCCCTCCTGCGATGGGTCACTTCCTATTGACATCAACTCATTATCCAGGAATTTGAATTATAAACTCTTCCTTAATTGAATTTTAGTACCTTGGGACTTGAATACACCAATGGAAGTTTTTCTCACCCTCACTGACAGGTTTTCATCATTGGCCTTCAACCAAAATATTTTGTGTGGTGTTCAACTTCAACTCATTCATTCACACCATATGGATTTTACTATTTTACCTTGAGATCCATTAACATCATCAGTGGTTTCTCTCGCATTTGTTAATGACTTACATCATTGGTTGGTAATCATATGGTGTCTACCATGTTTGACTCCAGCTCCTTTATTTTGATGGTTAGACTCGTACATTGGGTGATCGAGTGAATGATATAGAATAGCCCAGATCTATTTTCATCCATCCAGATTGTGATTTTAGGATTAATGAGATATTACAAATCATGATAGCTATGATCATAGAGACAGACATCAAATCATGGATCCACACTTCATCATCAGTGGACATGACTTCTTGATCATTGTACATGTAATATTAACTTATGTGTTGAGCATGGGTATTCCTCCCTCAGCAGATATATCATGATGAAAAATGTATTGTAATAGATGATGGCCTTGACCAATTGTTATTGATTTGAACTTGTCACAAGGTAAAGCACTTCAGTCATCAACCAATGTTTCTGAATTTGTGCTTTAAGGGGAAATCTGTTATAGAAATTTTGTAGCATCTAATCAATAAGCCTACAAACTGGATCAATCAATATCCATGAACACCTTGTCATCATCCCTACACAAAGCCATAAGCATGATTCACAAAAATCCCTGATTTTCTAGGTATGACTGCTTCATTTCAATTCTTTTAAGGCCCAGCACATCCTGGCCCTTTAGGGACCTGTTTTCAACAACAAGTCGCCTAGTTTTTCACCAATGCTGATCAACAACAGGTTGTCTCGTGTTGGGGGTGCGTTGATTCTAGAAATTCTAGAAAATTATAAATAATCATGAAGCGTTCTCTTCCATAAGATTCCAAGAGTTATTTCAACCATTTACCTTGAATAAGAACTTCGAATCCTATTTGATCCTACCTTGGAGATTTAATCTCTCATCCCTTGAGCTCATCCTCCCCTCCTAAGTGGATCTCAATCCTAGATTGGTAAATGGATAAGAATTCATAAACTACCACACTCTCCTATAAATATACAACCATCTACAACATTAGGGTTGGATTTTTGAGACTAATCATACCCTCATGCTACTGCCTTGAACCTAAAGAAAATTATCATCTTCATGCATTAGGGTGACATTGAGGTGTGCTTTGTGACAAGGAAGAACAAGTCAACTTGGGGAGATCTCTGCAAGACCAACTACTATCCTTGGCTGTAAACTCTCTCCTTTTAATATTAATATAAAGAGTATATAGTTTTCCTATATGTGTTATGTTATGTTTACAGTCATATATTTCGATGCTTTGATGATCCATTGAATAGAGTAATTGGATAATGCTACATAGACGTCGTGTATCTTTGGCTTGTATTGATTGTATGTGTAGGTTCTAATTATAGCAATCAAAGCTACGATTGGAGCTTACAAGTCGAGAGGAGAGAAGAGCTTGTGATGGATTCCAAGTAAGCCTCTTTCCATTCTTCAATTTCTCTAAGGGAAACTTATATTATTTGCTTTATGTTGTTCTAGAGAGGTCCACTAAGTCTAGGGAAGATAAGTTTTTCCATAGTTGTAAATTCTGCATAAAAAATTGGCGAATCCACTGGTGAATCGATTCATTCCCTTAGTGGTTTCCTTGACCTTAGACCTTGTTACACCTCTTGAACAGACCTCCAGTGCCTCACTCAGTCTAAATTGACTCTAGGAAGACCTTTCATTGAGATTCATTTAATTTTTTGTGTCGAAAATTGGATTTTCCTTTATGAGCACTCCTCCTAGTTTGTTGACAGAGCATTGTAGTGCTCTATGGCCCTCTTTGCACCTGCATTGCATAGCACTAGTCGCCTATTTGTACCTTCCCTAACCCTTGTTTCATGCAAAAAAAAGACATTTTTATTCTTTTCTCTCTGATTAACTTTGTTCCAATTGGTTCTCCTTGTGTCCCTAAGTGTATCTTGGTCTCTCATAAGCCTTCATATTTTGGTTTTGAGTGCCTTTGATAAGAATTTGTTTATATTTTTCTTTATTCTTGTCAATTAGGTCATTAGAAAATTGATTGCTTGATCGTTGACAGCTTGAAATAATTGGTGTTTCAGTTATTGTTCTGAACAGTTTCTTTTATCAGTGATTAGGAAAATGTCTTAGTTTTCATTTGAAAATTAAGTGGAATCAAAAAGAAAAAACTTATGCATCATGCATTACATATAGGGCTTTGATTTTGATTGGAATAGTGAAGTTGAGGAGTTCAATTGTTGCATCACTTGTTTGTTGTGTTTTTGATTGATTTCTTCTTCCCCTACTTAGTTGTGCCTTTCATTATTAAAAGGAAAATGAAAAAAGTTCTTTTTGTCATATTAGTTGCATTATAGGTGCATTCTAGTGACATCAAATTTTGAGCGTTAAAATCAAAACCTAATTCAAGATGAACTTTAAAATTCACTTAATTAACCTAAGGAGCATTTGAAACTTAATGACACACATAGAGGTCTAAGCTAGAGACGTGTCCCAACATCTTTAAACGTAGGAGTTGTCGATTTTTTTCCAGCGTTGCATTCTAGGGGTGATATCTTGTTCCACGTATGTAAGTGTATCGAATCGTTCCCCACATACCTCCGAGTATATCGGATGGCACTCCATGCATGATAAGTATTTGGGAACGCTCTCATGGAACAATTACACATTAGAAAACACTACCACGGACTACACTTCCACTTACTGTTGAGTATGTTTTGGAAGTCCCCACTAGGTTGTTGTCCTGCCAAAAGTAATCAAGTCAGATGCCTTGCACATTGTGATACACTAAACACAAAATTTGGGGAGATTGCCTTCCCGTATGTAAATCCTTGGTTTTCCAAGGTGGTATATTGTAGTTCACAGTTCCTTAGTAATCCCTTTTTCCTAGTTGCCCCACTTTTGATTTATTTTTGTTGTTAGTTTCTAAAATTAATTAACCGTGGAACAACATCCTCACTATGGAACAACTCCTTAGTGGATCTTAGTTTGATACTAATGGTGACAGTTCCCGAGTCTACCAATCAAGGAAACCCCTCTAATGGGTATCATGGTCCTTTTCCTTCGAAATATTGGTGATCCTTATTTGGAAACAATGTCCCTTCCTGTATTTACCATTGTTTTACCTGTTTGGTTATTTTCGACCTCTTTGGTTCTAAATGTCCAAATCACTTCTCAACCAAGTAGTTCCACCCGAAAATCATCAACCTCAAGTTGACCATAAAGTTGACCCTTTTCCTTCTTCACATGTTGTTTCTTCATCCTTTTATTCCTCCTTGCTTAGTGAAATTCTTGATTCTAGTAACCGGGAAGCTAAGAAGAAGAACAAAATGACAAAGAAGAAGAAGCAAGATAAGCAGGGGGGAACCAAGCAACCATTTCTACCCATGAAACTAGTATGGAGAAACCTTCCAATCAGCCCCACAAAGTTAAATTCCCTTGAAAGTTATGTATGGGTGACCATCTTCTTAGAGCTTTTCCTGGTATTCCCAAGGTATTATAAATGTGGTCCACCGACTCACATCAGCCTTTGTGATTAGCTTCTAGAGATCATGTTGGTGACAAACCATCGATTAGTGATCATAAGGTTAATGGAAAGAAGGGTAAAGTTAAGTTTCCTTGTAGGTTATGTGAATGGAAACATCCTATTCACCTTTGTCCTTATATGGATGAAGCCTTAAAAGTTTTGGACAAGCTTACAACTTCTCAGCCTCGTCTTCTAGATGGTTATCAAAAGCTTTCCCGTAATCCTCCACTAGTTAATGAAGTGATTGATTAGAATCTGTCTCCATTCGATCCCACTCTCTCTAAATGTGAATCTCATGAGTCCTTTATTTACCAACCATCGATTGAGAAAATGGTTGAATTGACTCCACCTTGATTTGATCGTACCTTTCTCGTATAGAGTGAACTTCATACCACTCAGGTTCTTGTCATTTCTTCATATTACAATTAACTAGGGGGAAATATTGTCATTCTGATGGCACAAGGGGAAAATCCTCTTATTCCCATGACACGCGGGGGAAATCCTCCCATTCATAGGGGAGAAATTCTCATGTTCCCATAGAACTAGGGGGTAGTTCTCTCGTTCCTACAACACCCCCTCCAAGTAGTATGGTCACTTCCTTTCGTTTGAGTCGACTGGAAGGATATCGTCTTCCTCCTTACATGCCCTTCCATATCATAGTACATTCTTATAATATGCCCACACTTGGCATAGTCATAGACAAAGGCACATATGTTAGTCCACTCCACTTTGCTCCTCTGCTTGATATCTTCACTCCTACGCCCCCAATAGCAAACGAGGGTTGAGTTTTAGTTCAATCCAATTAATATTTTTCCTTTGAAATATTCTTTTATAGAGGGGTGTCCTTTCTAATGTATTTCTCCTCCTCTCCGGAGAGTGGTACTCCCTGATTCTCAGACCATGTGGCAGAGTGTGCTATCTTCTTTGGCAGGCCTGTAAACTTTCAGTTCCTAGCATCCTCAAAATATCCTCAAAATTAAATTAGTATATTATTTTGTTTTCATGTAAAGAGGGGCTATTCTAGGACATGCAAAGATGATTCTATGATTTTTTATGACAACTCTAGGACTTTTCATCTCTACTCTGGTTTATAGAGGCTAATTATCCTCTTTGGACATGACCTTCTTAATTTCTTCAGCCCTGGCATCCTCATGGGAAATACAAGAGGTTATTTCCATTAATTTTTCATCACCCAATCTTGGATTACGGTCCCAGATGTTCATGTTCATTAGAATCACGTTGTGCTGTAGAACTCAACCAGATTGGCTTTGTCTTCAATGTTGACTCTTTGGCAAAAATCAATGAAATTCATGTAGTCCTGAAAAGGAAGTGAACCATATTGTACTAAAGTTTTAATCTGAAATTGAAGCCACTGCTCCTTGAGGAACATTTCATAGGTTTTTGATGGGTGTCTGCATTGAATGGCATCAATAGCCAGGCTTTCCATGATGGCAAGTTGCTCATCTCTTTCCTACAGATGGTCCCTTAACCTCTTATTTTCCATTTGTAACTACTCTCTCATGTTTTCCTCTTTGAATCTTAAGTCGTCCATATCTTCACCCATTTTCTTCATCTTTTCTTCCATCGGGCCTACATCCTCAAATGCTTTAGACTTGGAAATTTACATCCAGCAGTTGGTTTTTCTTCTTTCTTTGTCCTACTCAAGGAGGATTGGGATTACAAATTTGTGGGGTATTATCTTCCCTTGCTCATAAAATTTGTAATAGGAACCAAGATCAGGTTGAGGATCAAGTTATCGGAGTTCTTGTGGCTCCCTGCCTTTTTCCCATAGCTTCTCAACTTGATCCTGTAGCAATGTTATGTTTCCCTGTAGCAATTTTGTGCTTTCCAAGTTGCTAAGAATATTCCTGAAATAATAATATTCCATCTCTTTCTCTAGGATTTCCTCTTCCTTTTCTTCTTCTTCCTCTACTTTTTCTTTTGTTTGAGCCTCTTATTTTTCCTTACCATCCTCTTCTTCTTTTTCAGAGCTATCCTTGCCTGTCTCTTCAAGTTCCAATAGGATTTTTCCTTGTGATTCCATAATATCTTCCCTATCCACATCCACAAAATCTTCCATGACTTGGGTTTTTAATATGCCCCAGAGCATCCATGACAATAAGTCTTATGAGCCATGATGAGAAATGTATTGATTTTTTCCCTATCTCACCCTTTGTCTCATTTTTACTATGGTCTGGAAAAGGAAGTAAGGGATGTTCAATCTATTGGGAATGAGTAAATCCATCTGAAATCTCAATTTATACAGTAGTCTAAATTCGTAGGCATAAACAACACAGAGCCTACCCTCACAGGAAATATATTTAAGGATGTGATAGGCCACTTCATCCCAGGGGTATGGTAGGCTCTTCATCCTAACTTCATTCTTGTCTTTAACAAGTTGTTCCTGAGGGAGAAAGAAATTTGTCTTGGATACAATGGCCTCAATTCCTTCCTCCTTGGTCCACCTCACTCCCAAGGGTAATGTGGTCACTCTTCTAACAATTTCTTCATTTAGATGAACAATTAGTCCTCTCACAATGGTGGTACCATTGTCCTTTCCTTGAGGTTGAAGTCCTACTACAAACTCATGGGTGATTTAATCATCAAACCCTGTGAATCTCTCAAAGAATTCCAACCACTAGTGATTTGTAAAAATTTCTATGACGGGAGGGTGTTGGTGGATCCTCTAGGATTCAGTGGACTCTCTCCTATTAAAACCACCCTACATGGCTTCTTACTATAGTTTCCAAAAGCTTTTGCAAGGGAATCTTGTTGCCAATTATCAATTTCATAGCAACTTAGGGTTTCAAATTAGGAGCAGAAGGAGCAGTGCTTCTATTGGTGAGTGGGAGGAAAATTTGCATTCCAATCTCAAAATAAGTTCATTCTCCTATCATGATTCTCATATTCACAAGAGAAAAACTTTGCATTTCAAATTATTTTGTTTTCATGGTTCTGCTACAGGATGTTTTGTGGAGGGATTTAGGAAAAATTCACAAAGTTTTTATTTACAAAAGGTGAGGAGGATCAAGTACTTACCCCTCCCTTGTAGACTCCTTGGAAATTATATGATTTTGTGGCCAATAATGCTAAAGACATGGCTCTTTTACACCTCTTGGGACAATCCTATATCACGTATTCTATCTCGTGTAGCACCTACTTTATCTCCTATAGCACTTAGCTCGACTCCTGTAGCAGTTATTCCTCAATCATGTAGCCTCTCTATGGAAGTCTATGAGATCCCTGGTGTATCCTACTCATCTTCCAACGATGGTAGTGGGCCACCTTACCATTTTTAGAATGAAGCTTTTGGTACAAATAAGGCTCAGGCCTGCTTTTTATTCCCTTGTAGTTTGGTGGTGGGCTCAACGTGTTCTATTAGTTGGCCCCCACCTACCACATTCGAACTTCTATCATAGGCCCAATGGCCCACCCACGTACTCATCACTGTTTTGATTTTGTCTTTTTCTCCACATGTGATGAAATAGAAAGTTAACTCTAGCTTCAATATTTGAGGGTGATCGAGAATTCTAAGCCACTTCGAGCCTACAATACCTTCTCTCTCGTGCATTTACAACAAAACTTTAACCATAATATGCTCAAGAGAAGAGGTGAAGAATAATGCATACATGTGCCTAACTGGTGGTTGCACTTTGATATGTTAATCCTTTGATGGTTGTATGGAAGATATGGACATGTGTGAGGTTGTACTTTAGTGTCTTTTGTGAGGTCATTTATTTGTCTCCCTTGCTTCCTGCAATTTCTTGAGAAAAATATAAAAAATTTATGTTCTCTGCTGGCTAAAACTCGATGATGCAAGTCCTTTGCCTTCATGCAAGTGCTCTTGGAATCAGGTGTTGCTACTTATTGGGTGATAAAGAATCTTGTAGCAATTGACAAGTGGTTTTGTAGTTGTTGAAGGATCACAATTGCAATCCTCAAGTGCTTATGGTGACTGACTTCTAAATATGGTGCTCTAGTTGTGGTTTGGTAGGGGATGTGTACGCTGTTACTAGATTGTGTGTGTTCCTATAGTAGTCACACAAGCCTTGTAAAGACCTCTAATTGCTCCCAATATCATTCAGAAACTTTTAATAGTTTATGGAAAGGCTAATGATGGTTGTCAGGGAACTTTGTGGTGGCAGGAAAGGTGGATGAAGGGATAAATGGAGTTGTTTTTATAAACAAAAAGGGGAATGGCAGAGGAGAAAAGGCTAACTGATGTGGTGAATGGTTGATGATGTCATTGTGGACCTTCTCCCTTGTTCCTGAGAAGAATAAAAAACACATATTGCCTCCTTTTCTTACATAAATTATTATCCTTTAGCAAACTGGGACAATCCTATAGCATTTTAGGATTGTGGTAGAACTACGTGAGAAAGGTCACATGATGATGGAAAATCCTTTAGAGGATGAATGGAGTGATGGAGGACATGCAAAGGGATAATTTGGAGGATGTTAAGGTGGGATTTATAAATTTGCATCTTTGTTTTCTAGCCTCCTTTGACTCTGACTATAACCCTGCAAAAAAACATGTTAGCAAAATTATGTAAGGGCTCGCTTGCTTCTCTTTTGTTTTTTTCTCTCTTTTTTCGTTTTTCTTTCTTTTTTCCTGAGACCTGCGAGATGCCTCAAAAGAGGTTTCCAACTTACAGGACTGCCCTAGGTACCTCAAAGGAGGTTTTCACCTAGGGTTCTTCTATTTTTCATTCATCGTTTTTTTTTAGATTCTTGGACTGCCTCATGGAGGTTTTCAGTCCTAGAGCTTGCCTTAAGTGCCTCATGGAGGTTTTCACCTAAGGTTTTCAACATTTTTTTTTCTTTTTTATGTTGATCAAAGGTTAGATGGACTGAGAGATTTGATACCCTTAGTCACATTCAACTCCTTATTTATTGAACTGGTAAACTCCTCCTTTGACATAGGTTTGTTGTAGAGCTTCAATTGGTAGGCATTGACAACATTAAGAGGAATTCCTTCTTCATCAATTGTTATGAATTGGACAAAGCCATTCTCATGAAAATTTTCCATTAGATAAGGAAATAACTATCTTTTCATCAACTTCCCCTTGGAATCCTTGAATCTGGAATCATACAGAAGGGCCCAATGAGCCTCCTCGAAGGTCCTTTTGTTTATGTTTATATCATGCCAAATATTTCTATGTAATTGGACCACCTTAGTTTGCATGAGATCCTACAATATGAATTCATCGAGAGAATTGAGTTGTTATAGCATCTTCTGTTGAGCTTTGGTGATGTCTAGGTCCCATTGTGTTTCCATTCTTAACTTTTTGTACTCAAATTCAATGGACAACAGTGCCTTTTTTCCATAAACCAGCTCAAAGAGGGTAAACCCTGTGGTGGTTTTCTAGGTGGTATTATAGGCCCAAGTGGACTCCACAAACCTAGTTTCCCAATACTTCTTGTTGTTGCTAACAACTTTTTTCAAGATCCTCTCCAAAGCTCTGTTTGTTACCTCCACTTTCCCATTTGCATGAGGATGATAGGGGTGTATTTTATGTACCTTATGTGATGTTGCTCCATGATTCCCTTAATCATATTTGAAGTGAATTGAGCCCCTTGATCACTAACCAACTCCCTTGGGAATCCAAACTTATAAAATATATTTTCCCTTAGAAACTATGTCACCTTCTACTTTTTTCTTGCTTTTACTACCATTACTACAGCCCACTTTGTCAAATAATCAATGCACGGAATGATGTATCTCTTTTGTCTGGATGGTGGATCAATTGGCCCAATGAATTCCATGCCCCACTTCTCAAATAGCTTCATATTCACTTGAGGTCGTAGGTGCATTTCATCCTTTGGCGTAGGCTTTCCCATCCTTTGGCATTTATCACATCTAGTAGTGTATCTCCTGTCATCTTGGTGTAGAGTAGGCCAATAGTAACTTGCTTAGATAATTTTGAAGGTTGTCCTATTGGCAGAAAAATGGCTCTCACAGGGTCCATCATGGCAAGTTAAGAGGATGTCAAAGACCTCATCCTCCCTCACACACCTCCTCAAGATCTGATTTTGTCCCAATTTGAAGACATTCCCCCCAATCCAGGTGAAAGGGGTACTTTATCTGACAATTTTTCTCTTCTCCTTGGAGGATAGATTGGCAGGGAATCTCCCAACAACCAAGAAATTTTCTATTTTAGAAAACCAAGGAGAAAGCAGTGAAATAATAAAGAGGTTCTCATTTGCAAGCTAGTCATCTATCATCTCCTCATTTTCTGTAGGCAATGTTAGTCTGAATAAAAAATCTACAACCACATTTTCCTTCCCTATCTTGTCAACAATTATTAAACCAAATTATTGCAACAATAATAACCATCTAATGATTCTAGCATTGACATCAGGTTTTTTCACTAAATATTTAATGGTTTCATGATAAATATGTACAAAGACTCGGTATCCTGTGATATAATCTCTAAAATTGTTCAAGGAGTGCTCAATAGCTTAGAGATCTTTTTCAGTAATTGTGTAATTAAGTTCATATTTGGATATATTCTTACTAATAAAATTTATGACATAGGGAAATTTACCTTCAACTTGTCCCAAAGCTACTCCTACAGCTTTGTTGGATGCATCTGTGTGGATGTGGAAAGGAAAGGCCCAATTAGGGCCCCTAAGAATTTGTGCAGCGGTCAGTTTCTCCTTCATTTATTCAAATGCCTCTTGACATTTATCTATCCAACAAAAATTTGAATCCTTAGTAAAAAATCCAAACAAAGGTGAGTTCATATCACTAAAATCCTTGATAAATCTCCTATAATATCGGCTAGTACAAGGAAACTTCTAACATCCCTCTATTTGTGATGGATATGGACCATTTTGATAATGGAAATCTTGTTAGGATCAACTTGGATCTCTTCCTTGACCTAGGATAACCCCTGTATTCATATAAAAATTCACACTTTTTTGGACTTATTGAGAGATTCATTTATTGGAGAGGGGTTCCTGGAAATCATCCCCATAAGGGGTGAATTCTTCCATATAGATTTCAACTACAGCATGAACAAGGTCAACAAAAATACCAACACTACCCTTTGGAAGGTACCGGGGGAATTACATAGGCCAAATGGAAGGACCCTACAAGCAAAGGTCCCCCATGGACATGTGAAGGTGGTCTTATCTTGATCCTCGAGGCTAATCTAGATTTGATTATACCCACTGAAACCATCCAAGAATGAAAAGAACTTATTCCCTAGACGCCCATCCAAAACTTGATCAATAAAAGGAAAGGGAAAATGATCCTTCTTTGTGGCCTTTTTAAGTTCCCTATCGTCAACATAAATTATCCAATTCCCATTTTCCTTGGGCACAACAACAAGTGGGGACACCCATTCACTGTCTAAGATAAGATAAATGAATCTTGCATCCAATAGTTTCTGAAACTCTTCCTTTACAATGTCCTTAAGGGCGGGGTTCATTCTTCTTTGGGGTTGGTGCATAGGTCTGCATCCCTCCTTGATGTATATATGATGTGTGCAAACTGAGGGATGAATCCCTTTCATCTCCTTATAATCCCAAGCAAAGGCATCTAGATGTTTCCTCAAAACAATGAGCAACTTCTCTTCTTGTTCTATTGAAAGGTATGGATTGATTTTTAGGGTTTTAGATGGACTGATTTCCATAATTTTGGCATGATTTTGATGATACCATCAGTGAATAGTTCTACCCATGGGTTTTTTCTGGTTTCCCTAAGGATTCCTCTACTAGTTCATCGATTTGCATGGCAGCAGGAGGTTGGTTTTGCATAAAGTTTTCAATAATATCATCCTCATATAGCTACATACTTCCAACAACAGCTTGTAATGTATATATTTTGTAGGGGGTGAGTAATAAAAATCTTCTTCTTCTTCTTCTTCCTCCACCAACATAGGAAAATCATGCTCAACAAGGGGTTGAGCAGGGGGGTATAATACAAGTTACTTTGTGAGATGCCCATTTTTAATTGTCATTTTCCCAACTTTGTAGTTGATATAAGCATCAATAGTATCTAACCAAGGTCTCCCCAAGATGAGAGGATAGCCATTGAACTTGTTCTTGGGTCTTAGCACAAGGAAATCAATTGGGTACTCCAAGTAATCAATGGAAACCATCACATCTTCAATAACACCTTGAGGAGCTACTATGGATCTGTCTGCAAGTTGCAACATAGTGGTGGTTTTCCTTAGGGCCCCTTGGAGAATGAGTTTAAGCATGGTTTCCCTAGTTATGAAATTTATTGCATCCCCAAGGCTAATCAGTGTGTTGAGGACTACAACACTATTAACATGTATATCCACTACCGGACTACCTAGATCCAAGTACTCGAGGGAGATGGTATTTCCAAGCATTAGATCAGCTAGTTTCCCAACAACATTGATATTGGGAGCATCTCTATTCCTCCATCCTAGCCTCTTGAAACATTCTTCCCTAATAAGCTTGTTATATATGGGGACATCTTTTATGGCTTAGAGGAGGGGTATTTTGACACATAGGTTATTTAGTTCTCCAAGGAGTTCAACCTCTTTTGGGGTGTGTTGCTTAGGTTGGACCAACCTTTTAGGATAGGGAGGTATATTCGCTTGAAGGGTATTGTCTTCCTTCTCTTCTTCAATATCTTCTCATGGATAAAATGGGTGAGCATCTAGAAGTACCTTCCCATACTTGAGGTTGTTTTCTTTGATTTCTAGAGCATAAGCAAGATAATATGTTTCCATACTATAGACTTGATGGGCCTACTTGTTTTTTGGGTTTAGATGGGTTTGAGCAGGCATTGAAGGTTGCTTTGGTAGGTTATTGTGAGGTAGTTATGGTTGAGGAGGAGGAGGAGGCGTTAAGGTTGGTATTCGTGTAACATGGGACCTCCATCCTTATGAAGGATTGCCCCATTGAGAAGATTGAGGCCAGTATGGTTGGAAGGGTGGATTAACAGGTTGAGGAGGATACTAAGGAGGATAGGACCAAGGAGAAGGCATGGACCAAGGTGAGTTGGCTGGAGGATACCATGCTAAAAATATGCACTCTGGTTTGGATTGAAAGAAGGATAGTGTACACATTACATGCCTTGTTGATATGGTCGAGGGCCTTATTTCCTCCTTCAGTTGATGAAACAAAGTTATTTTTCACTTCCCTTTCCCATTGATGCAAAACCTTTAGATATGGAAGGGATGGACACTTATCAGTTGCATGGTTTTCATCACATGCTAAGAAAACCTCTATCACATTCAATGGACATTCATTTCTAGGATGCCTTTTGGTAAATTTTGGGCGAAAGACAGTTAGTGCCCTTTTTGTCTCTTCTTGTTTCTTCCTAATCTGCATCGTGTCCATATGTAAGGAAAAGGTGTGTAACATTTCACTCTTGAAATATTCCATCATACTCCCTATTTCATGTTTTATGGTTGAATAGAGGATGAAGAATTTGTCAGGCCTTGACTAGATCTACCTCATTTCCTTGCAACCCTAAACTGATTCTTAAACACTATCTTGATGCCATCATAATTCAATTGTTAAATGTCTCCACTAGACAGGGTCTTTAGGGTTTCCATTAGCTCATCCATAACCCCTTTGAGTAATACAAGATTTATTTACTTTGGGTTAAGGGTGCAGTTAGCTCTCCTATAACTGAGTTGAAACCTCTCCTCGTGATCTTATAAGGACTCGTCTACCCTCAAAGTCATCTTAAATACTTCCTCCTTGGTGTCGTTAGACCTACAATAGACTTTGTACTTCTCATTGAAGGATTACTACATTTGAGCCCAAGTGGTAATGTTACCTCCTTATAGACACATGAACCAACACGGGGTTGCATCCTTGAGAGTGGAGGGAAACAATATCAACTTATGTTCATCAGAAGTGTAATCATAGGTTATACAAACCACATCAAACTCGAACATGAATGTATCAGGTCTTCGGAAACTATACCATGGAAGCGTGCGATATCAGTGGGGCTTATGTTCTTCATTGTAGCCTCCCCATTAGTTTTTATATTAGGAAAGAGTTTAGACTACCTATTTTTAGACATCTTTTGGGTAGGTGATGTAGGTTCTTCCTCCCTTATGGGTTCTTCAAATATTATGGTTGCTCACCTAAAGGGTTCTCCAAATCCTATATGGTGAGAGTAGGAGGTCCACAGTCACCAAATAATAATGATGGTTGACTTCTAGTAAGAGTGGGGTCTTTCAGAATAAATTTCCCTAGGTTATCCCTAACCCTACGAGGCATGAAATAAATATTTTTTTGTGTTTTTCTCTTCTTCTTTTTTTAGATTTCTAGGTAAACAAAAATTTATGCAAGAAATTTTTTTGTATTTTTTTAGGAAACAAAATGAAAAAGATAAATAAACTCAAAGAATAAACAACACCTACTTGGACACCTTCCCAACAATGATGCCAAAAAGTGATTAGCTCTGGTATTACAACAAGGATGTTACAATTCCCAGGGCTACCAACTTTAATTTATCAATCTAGGACTCGTACAAACTTAAGAGGTGACATTGTTGTATACACAATAATCTAAGCTCTACTCAATTTGCTTTGAGGAAATGAGCTAAACTAAGGTGTATAGAGACTATTCTACAAAATAAATATAGATTTCTCTAGAATGAAAGAATGTTGCAAAAGGAAACCCTAATCTAGTTTTAGGAATGAAAATGTTACATGAATGTAAAGTCTAAGGTACTTGCAAGAAATGGAAATGTTTCATAAAAGTAAATGTTAATATACTTGTAGGAGATGTAAATGCTAGTCTACTTGCTGGAAATATAAATGCTAATCTACTTGGAGGAATGGAAACTTAATCTAATTGCAGAAATGGACATGCTTGAAATGGAAAACCTAACCTCTTATAGGAAACCAAAGCTAAGGAAATCAAACATATTCTAATTGCATAAAGTAAAGAGAATGAATCAACTCTAACTCATCGCATTCAAAATAGATTATATTATAGTAACAAAGTTCATTAAGCATTTGGATATTAATCATGTAAACTATCCTTGTACCATCCAATTCATGAACTTGTTCAATAACCCTAATTGCATAAATGTATTGCAATGATGAAAATACAAATCCTAAGAGGTCTCTAGTCTTCCACAAAATTGGCTTCAAAGACCAAGGGTTATTTTATAGCGTCAAAATACAAAAACCAATCTCAGAGGGAAATTTTGGTCGAGTTTGAAGGGTTTTTATGCAGTGCTACAGGATCGGGATAGAGTGTTATAGGATTGCCCTGTTTTGCTAAAAGATCAGGTTTGAGAGCACTGTGTGGGCTTAGAAGGTGATCTGAAGGCAAGAAAATATGGCTCAAGGTGAGAAGAATGTATGAGGCCCCTTCCAAGCCTAGTGCTCCTTAGGAGCCCATATTGCGCAAGGAGAGATGCAAACAGTGGCCTCTGACAAATATTAAACAAATTCTTTGTAGATAGTCTTCTTGGGGAGGTTGTTGAGGAAGGAAGGAAGGTGTTGATGGTAGGATGACAAGTGAAAATGATAATTATCAACCCTGAAAATCATAGTTTTACTTGGACACAAGAAAGATTATGCTTTTGATGCTTGAAAAGAATGCTAAACAAATGATAAATTGTAGAAAATAGAGATGCAAAAGGAAATCTAATATAAGATCTAACTATTGTAAAAGGAGAACAAATATGGTTTTTCTTGCCAAAACCAAGTCTACAATCACACTTCCCACAAGAAATATGATTGATAGGCCTACAAAATCAACTCTTTCATAAACAAATATTGCTAGAAAACAAGGAAAATCTACTAAAATATGGCCAAGAAAGAAAATGCCTAATAAAATGTACAAAGGAGAGAGACTATAGCCTTTGGGTTGGGCCCTAACCAAAGGGGACTTAACCCTCTAAAAAAATAAGATTTAATATGACAAAATGCTTTTAATTGATATAAAACGGTGCAAGTACATGATATGGAAACTTAAAATGATGAGTACAAGATCCTAGCTCTAGTAGTCTTTATCCTTCTCTAAAATTTCGAATCTTTTGGAGCCTTTAGGCTTCCTTATTTATATAAAAGTGGTTGAGGGGGAAGCCTCCAAGGAAGGAGGGTTGCTTCCCTCCAAAATCCATAGAAAGCTAGATCTAGCTCCCTGAGATAGCCACATGAATTAAGTGTATCAATTGTCCATCAGATCATTGAGTTGTAGGTGATTAAACATAAGGAGAAGGTCAAGTTGAAGGTGGGTAAATACAGGGGACAGGCCTCCTACATTTCCTCTAGCTTATTCCCAACATATCCCTGCACATTAAATGCTCATTTTCTTGCGCATTCAACTATGTTAGGCTACAGGATAGGACAATATTGTTTTCCTAACCTAACAAACACATTATAGCTTAAAACATGTCATCAAATGCAGTGAGGGAAAGGTAAAAGCACGCTAAAATATGGCCATATCGGCCTTTTTGTGTACCTATTAGGAGGCCCATAAATTAGTTTTGAGCCTTCAACAAGTTGGATCCCACTCATCATCGAGGTTGGAACCTCAATCAAGTCGCATCCTACAATGAGAAGTTGATCGCATCGTTCAGGGTTGGTGCCTCAATCAAGTTGTAGCCTACCATAAGAGGCAGCTTTCATATCTTAGGGGTATTTTCCTCGAACAGGTCGTAGCCTATGAATATATGTAAGTGAATTGAAGATAAATAAGAAGAATATTGGTGTTTTTATCCCATATGCGTTTGAACCTAAAAATCTAATTTTTCTTTGTGATGTGATAGCCTCTTGATTTACAATTGATATGATATATTATTTATGCATTGTCATGTTTATTGATATATTTAAAATGGTTATGATTAGTTGCTACATTGTTAATTGATGAAAATTTCTAAATTAGTAAAATAACTAACACATTGATTCATCCCCCCCTCTCACGGTGCTCTTGGGTCTAACAAGTTGTATCAGAGCAAGTTACCTTCAGAACAACTAGCTGCTAGAAGGTAGGTCAAGAAATCTATGGCCAATAAAGGAAAGAGAAAGTAAAAGATATCTCAGAAAAAGGAGAGTTGCAATCATATGAGCAAGGTTTTTGATCCCAAAAGAAACTCCTTTTACATACACATGGATGCTAAAGAATCAAGTATTGTACTTTGTTTCAATTGTGGAAAACAAGGCCATTATACTTCTTTGTGTCCATATCCTACCATAAATAATGAATATGACATTCCTCAACTAATGAATGAGGAAGCAAATAAATAAATTGAAATGAAAGTAGATTATGAAGGAGAACTCAAGAGTTTCATAAAACAACTAGAAGATTGAAGAAAAAAAATTACTCAACTAGAAGGGAAGCTACAAGAAAAAGATGAACTCAATAAGAAGCAATATTTCTAGATCATGATATTGTTACTTTGAAGGTTCAATTGGAAGAAGCAAGAACCTTAGATGAAGTATGGCAAGGTAA
This sequence comes from Pinus taeda, assembly GCA_000404065.3. Classification (NCBI taxonomy): domain Eukaryota; kingdom Viridiplantae; phylum Streptophyta; class Pinopsida; order Pinales; family Pinaceae; genus Pinus; species Pinus taeda. The sequence goes on along the minus strand of APFE031650057.1, from coordinate 56,624 downwards.
GCTAAAATAAAATAAATTTAATTGTGAAGCCCAAAGAGAGGAGAATTTCTCCTTAAGGTTTAAGCTAGAAGAAGTCATGAATGAAATAAAAGGACGACATGAACTTTTGGACATCGAGGACGATGATGTAACGTGCAAAAAAGCACAATTGGAATAATATGAAATAAGTAAAGGTCTCTTGGTGAGTCAGCTGCAGTAAAAGAAGAAATATTCCGAAGAGAAGAATTATAAGCTTGTCGAAGCAAAAGAAGATCACTTAAAGGTCAACGTCAAAGAGATAATAAAAATAGAGGAAATTTTGACAAGTCATCTTAAAGAAAAAATCTAAGGACCTGAATAAACTTGACGTGAAGATTGAAGGGGAAACCATCTTCTTCAAATCCCAATTTGAAGAAGTTGTTTCATTGAGGGCTAACATTGACAATCTCAACAAAAGCTTGAGAAGCTCACAAGTATTAGATAACATTATTAATTGTCAAAGAACTCTAAGTGACAAAACAAGTCTCAACTACACAAATAAGTTCCCTTGCAAAGAAGACACGAGCTTCATGTCTCTAAAGTTTTAAGTTGAAGAGGGTTTGAAGACAAAGATAAAGGAAAATTTAGAAGTGTTGCTCCAGATTGTTGCAAGAAGCCCCATTAGGAAAAAAACAACAATGTAATGAAGAATGAACATCATCAAAAGTTCAATCCTCCTCTAAAGCAAAATATATTTAGAAGATATTGAAGGGAATATTTCCTATCCATGTATAAAAATACATTCTTTGGTTGTTACCTTGTATCTACAAATTTTGAACATAAGGTTATTGAACATAAGGCTAGGGATTGCAGAGCCTTTGAGAGAGATGGTTATCAGTCATCTAGAAGCAAGTTTGTAGGTAGATTTGATTCATATGGGTCCAATGGAAGAAAGTATATGAAAATTTCCCCTCCATTCAAGTATTATACAGTATGTTTTAGATTCCACAATCTTGGTCACATTGCATGATAAATGCAGCAGAAGGTTCCCTACGAAAACTAGGGAAGGAAAGGGTTCTACCAAGCAAGGAGAAAGTCACATCAAGGTTTGGAGAAGAAAATAATGTCAGTCATAAATTGAACCTACCTTAATTAATCAAGGCCCCAACATGAGCTATTCATCATGTTATGTGCCCTAAGGTATAACCTATGATTTCTCAATTTAAAGATTTGCTTAATAAAGGAGTTCCTTGTTTGAAGATTGTTATAACGGGTATGCTTTGGTTGTAATGGTAGATAGAAATTGGAGTAACCATGATTGATGTAAAAGGAAGAGAGTTTGGAGGAGAAAAGAAATAATTTCTAGGGAAGTTGTTATTATAAAAGAAACTAGGGTGTTACAGGATGTTGGTCATACGACATAATGTGTGAAAATAATTAAACTCTCATAGTTGATGGAGAGTATGGTACCAGACAATCAAGCAAGAAAAATGACATAAGAATACTATGCTACAAGCATTACAAGATAAATGAAGCTGACATGTTTTAGATATAATTAGAGAATGCAGAGATGACATGTACTATGGATAAAGGAAGCATGATCTTAAAGAAAGACTTTTAAGATTCGTAATAAGTAGCAAGAAACTTAGATCAATAGGAAAGCACATCATCACTAAGGGAGACTTGGATAAAATATTAGGGGGAGTACATGAATAATTATGAGTAGTAGTGGAAGCATGGTCTTAGGAGGAGAATTTATCAACATATTAGCAAGAAGGAAGCACAATTTAGTCAGGTCGACAAGATCATCCAGAAATAGGTTATGGACAAATACCTATGCAAGATGGTTAGTATGGAATTTTTCAATAAATATTTGTGACCCTTGACCATTGATGTCAAAGCAGAAAAGATTGCAGACATTGATATTGATCAAGGAAGGCATTTAGGTAGAGAGAGATTACAAAGATTAACATTGACCAAGGAAGGCATTTGCACAGGGGGAGTTTGTGATTGGTTGACATCAATGACCATCAATGTCTGATGGTGTTTCCATCAATAAAAAAGGGGGGTATTTGTGCACATATTGTTTTCATTGATGACAACAATATTTAATTGATGTCAAAGGGGCTATATGAGGTAGCATCAGTATCATCTATGATGACCAAAGAAGTAGCAGGACTCCTTATGAAGCAATATGACAGTTGGATCTCTTACATGTTCTCATTAAGATAAGTTAAAGGTGCTTGAAGTTATTTGAGTTTTTGATATAGTTATGATGTCCTAAAGACCCTACAAATAACATGGTTGTGTAGGTATCGTTTATACCTTTCCAATGGTATATCCTGATCATAAATACTCCTCCTGAATAAGAAGTTATTTCCAGTCAAACTTTCAATATTAAATCGAGGGAACAAACTTTAGGACAAAGACCCAAATATTATATATGTTAAATAGTGTACATGTTCACAGTGGATCAACCATTGGAAAAGCATATAAATGGCCTTAAGTGCACAAAGTTGCACATTATTTAATCATGTTAAATGGCATGCATCTCTCGGGTTGACAAACAACATTCTAATAGATCAATGGACATATGATAGAAAATATTTACGATGTTCAATTAGTCCTATTGAACCACCCTAATGAAAACATGTGGAAGCATTTTGTTGATGATGATGTGGACCTATTAATGAATGACACATGGCACAGTTGCACAGTCAGCATGACACATCAACAAGTTGATGTTAGTAGGCTAATGTGGTGCAACAGGGGCTTCCACGTGTTAGGTACAAATGGAAACTTTGGATTAGCCAAAATCCCAAAAGCAGGTGACATGTGCTGTCCCTCACAAGCTACCATGTGGCTCGATGATTTCATGATGACATCATCAAGCAAACGACCAGTGACCCTGAGGTTAAAGTCGTATGGGCATGGACAAGTGGTTTCTATATGTGTAAGCCTAGTCATATGAATTGGTCACATACATTAACTCCTCTGTAATATCATCCATACTTCATGGTTCTAAGGTTAGCCTCTCATAAGACTTAGACCAACCAAATAATATATGTAGTTGAGTTATTACTCAAAGTTCAAATGTGAATAACAATCCATCTTAAAATAAGGCTTTGTGGTTAAGCTCAAGAATTAAGTGAATGAGTTGGTTTTGTTTTTGAAAGAAGGTTTTCTATATTGCTACAAAGTATTATGAAGTTCTTTGATATAGTTTCACTGGCATAATTTTTGTCTGGATGATTCCATAGCTCTATTTTAATGTAAGTCTGATTGGTTCATTTATGGCTCTAGATTGATGAATTCGTTGTTATATTTTTTGTTAATGATCACAAATGTCATAATGACTTAGCTTTGGTAGAAACATTTTGGTGGAGGCCAAGTCTCATTATTGACCCAACTATATTTGGAAGAAAAATTATGGTTACATCGAATTTTCGCATTAAATTGACATTATATAGGTCAACCATATTGCAACATGGACTTTTTGTTGGTTAGTTTGTGCCAATTGCATTGTAGACACAATGATCACTAATGGCATGTCAGATGGTTCAAAAAACATGACATGTAAGCAGGGTCACCCACATGTTGAATAGGTTGATTTTTCCATGATTGATATGTGGATAAGACAAAGATTGGACAAGGTGTATTGTAGTGAGTTGACACATCATAATGCCAAATGGGAGAACAAAAATTGGTCAAATTTATATTAATCTGATGTGGCGCAAAGTTTGGAATGATGCAGTGGGTATGGCCACATTTATTGTAGTGAATGGTCCACATATTACAAGGTGTAGCTAAATCGTAGATTTGGCATGGGTTATAGTCTCTACCTCGTGCCTTTTCATGCTAAAAATAACCCCAGTAATGGTATAACAAAGATAAATAAACATCGAAATTGGTAGAAGTCGTGTGTTGATTGTTTGAGGTCACGGGTTCCGCCTCCGCCAATTGACAGGTTAGGTTACATTTTCTTTTTTATGAATATTTCCATTTTGTCAAATTCTTAAGTGACTATCGATGGGATTATTTGGGGAACCAATGCTGAAGAAGTCCTAATTTGTATAGTCCGCCCTGAAAGGGGAATTAAGTAGAGTAGTTAATTTATTATATGGTTTATTATGGTTTTTTATAAGTTTTTGGGAGTATTATTTGTCCAAATTGAGATCTGGAAGAAGTTGGATGATCAAAGCTAAAAAATTAATGTAACCATAGGGTTATGATGCACTTCTAACTCTTATTTGATGGTCATAATCTCTTGTGTTCATTTTGACATTCTATGAGCATGTTGCAGTTATCTTGGATATATGATCTAAACAAGTTTCAACAAGGGGTTTGAATGACCAAATTGAAGAACTGGTTGAAGCAGAGTATGGTCAACAATATGATAGCCAGAAATAATGATGACTTTTGTGGTAGTATAATGGTTGCAAGTTGTGTGGAAGTGTAGTGGTTGTAGGTTATATGGAAAGACAATTGTTGCAGTTTGTGTGACAATGAAATGATTACAAGTTATGTATGGAAATGTAACGGTTGCAGTTTTTGCAGTGGAAGAGCTTTGACATTATTGGAGTTTTTGATAGTCCTTTTGATAGAATATTCAATGATATATGATGATAGTGGATCATGTTTGCAAATGAGATGAAATAGAGGTCCACAAGGAATTTGAAGAAGGAGTTTGGTGACTCCACTAAGGTTGAAGTCCCTATCAAGTTAGATCCTAGAGCAGGTTGGAGACTGCTCATTATCGAGGTTGGAGCTTGTGCATACTCGAGGTTTAAGCCTTAATCAAGTTGGAGCCTAGAGTGGTTTGGATCTCTCTCATCATTAAGGTTGGAGCTTCAATAAAGTTGTAGCCTACAATGAAAAGTTGCTTGCATTTTTTAAGGTTTGTGCCTCAATCAGGTTGTAGCTTATTGCAAGTGGCAGCTTGCATAGCTTGGTTGTAGTTGCCTCCAAATGGTCATAGATTACGAATATATGTAAATGAATTGAAGATAAATAAGATGAATATTGGTGGTTTTATCCAATATGGATTTCCACCTAAAATATTTTGTCTCTTTGTGATGATATGACCTCTTGATTTACTATTGATATGATAGCTTCTTGATGAATTATTATGTTTATTGATATACTGTAAATGGTTATGATTGGTTGCTACATTCCTGTTACACTGAAATTTGTCACCATGACTATCTGCAGTTAATATGGCTCCATCAATAGTCATATTATCCTCCTTGTCAAGCCTTATACTTCTGCT